>JAJIZL010023615.1:380993-404922 GCA_023969395.1 Amblyomma maculatum | reverse complement strand
TGTATGTATGTATGTATGTATGTATGTATGTATGTATGTATGTATGTGTCATCTGCAGGTAAACATGCATCTCCTACTTTCTAGCCTACACCCGCCTATATATTTCATACACTTTAACTAGCTACACATGCCCCCAAGATGTCTTCAGGCGCCACCTAACAGATGTCCGTGCAGTAACGAAATGGAAAGGCATAGGTGTCATTCAAAAGCGACACGGGAGGCAATCGCTGTAGGAGGGAAATTTAACGATTACTCCTCGTTGAAATTCAGTCTACCTCAGTAAGAAGACCTTTTGTACCAGCATTTCGCTGATGAGTGGAAGGGAAAATGCACTCTACCTAAACCACATTTACATACCTTCTATATTATTGCTAATGGGCTGCTGTTCCATCTAACATTCATGTTGAAAAGTGTACTGCGACTTGGCCAGCTTTTGAGCAGTGTAATGAAGCACCCAGCGCCATTTAGGACCAGTGTATTCAAAGGTAAAGAGAAGTGTCCCACCTAATCGAAGTTTATGGCTTGATAGGTTCCTTGAATTCGACAAGACTAAAAAGAAACCTCCTTGGCCAAACACGTTTTCCGCAGGTTGTACCTTTCTGTTTTTTACCTGACAAAGAGAAGCTACATGCGTTTTGCGTAAGCATAGAAATATGCATGCCATTACGAGGAACGCCTTTATGCGTCCGTTTCATAAATGTCTCACGCTTATTTCGTCGAGTTTCTCAAAATTCTCAGCTTCTAAGGCAGAACAATTAATTTGCATGCGCTATTTCGACTGCCAAAGCAAAGCCGCGGCAGTGCCGTTCTTGCCAATTCAACTTTAATGAACTTCCATTTCCATCTAGTTTCCTTTTCCCTTTCTGCGGGGCAAACACAAGTTTTTTGTTCAAGACAAATATATGAAACAGCCTACGTTGTCCTATTTCTCAGACCAGAATTGCCATCTTGTGCCAAAGGGTCCCTTCGCACACAGATCCAACGCCATATTGTGTTCTCGGCCTAAACCATATATAAAGGCGATCTCTGTTAAATATGGGCTTCTTTGACTTCTTCCTATTTATTAATTTGCGGTTCACTGCGCTATTTCGTTTTTTATAAGCTCGTTGCCTGGAATCCCTCGAATGGTTTGTTTCGACATTTCTCTCTCTCTCTGATTAGCGCTCCGCTTCTACTCGCCGCTATTTTGATCAAAATGAATCTTCAATTTTCCCCTGTTGCAAAATGTTAGAAATAACAGAACGTAGTTCCCATCACTGGTGAAAAAAAACTTCAACTGATCTTTATCATCTCATCTGAAAGCTATTTTTCTTCCCTGCCTTGGAAAGCATTCTTCCAACGTTTTCCATATTTCCTTTCGGCACTCCTTAGACCTCCGAACAAAGCCAACTTATTAACTGTGGTTAGAAGCCTGACCGTTGTGAAGCCACAATTCAGAATTGTGGTGAAGACGAACTAGGCCCTCAGATACTATTGCGATGCCTAGTTAGTACATCCAAGAAGATATTCAATCAGCAGAACTCAGTCACATGCAAAACTACAAACACACAAATGATATGACAAGTCCCAATTGTTGCGCAACAAATATATGCACTCCCCTAAACAGCAAGCTTTCATATCATGCAATAAAGTCACATTGCTTTGAACTAGAAGCCATAGGCATTGTGTATTTGATGTATCTTAGTTCAGGGTGGGCACTGACAAAGGACTTGAGGTAAAGCACGTAACCGCTTCTTTTCTACGCCAGAGGTCGGTACAAAAATTGTCTTTAGTGCTAATGAGTAACATATTCTCTCTTCTGTGTGTAGTTGTTGAGTTATCCAACCTGTTTGTGAAGTGCCCCCCTCCGCAAACCGTCTTTCTCTCCTTCTTTTGTTGTGGCGCGCGGCTGGCTTGCAGCGTAACCTTAGGTTCAGAATTGTCACGGACAGGCTCATTACATTGGCATTTCTCTTCTGATTCCGCAGAACAAATTTTTCACTACTTAGATTTGCTCACACGTGTTCCTCTCAAATTTAGAAAATATAAATTGAATAAGAAGCACAAACATAGGTGAACAAGTGCGCACATAGCGGTGGAAAGCAATGTCGAAGACATCGAAAACCACTTAAATGTTGTGGAAGGTAGCTATAAAAATGACATTAACTCAAGGAAGTAATTTTGACCATACACATTAAAAAAAAAAAAAGAACATTCAACGCAGGTGAGCTCATTACAATAGCAATCGTCGGGCAACAATACTTTTCTCAGGCATCCTGGATTCTGGTGAATCCTGTCAAGAAGCCGAGGCAATACTATTTCCGGCTGTTATCGGCTTTCTTCCTGATGCCCTTATTATTCCTGCAGTCCTTATTTACCTCGTGCTGTCATTCTAAATGTGTGCACATTATATTGATATAACTCGGCAAGTACAATGAATGATAGCAAGGTGATCATTACTGAATATTTGTCACTCACAACAACTCTGTGCAAAAAAAAAACACAAAATATTGTTAAAAAATTAATCTGCAACCTCGCACACATACTTTTCTGGAAACATTACTTATAAAAAATAAATGCATAGTTTCTGGTTTATGTGTTTAAAGTCCCAAAGCAAGTCAGGCTGTTAGAGACGACGTAGTGGAAGGGTCTTGGAATTGCGGCCACCTGGGATTTATTACGTGCACTGACATCGCAGAGTATACGGCAGCATTGCTTTTCGCCTCCATCGAGAAGCGGCTGCCATGGCTGGGATTCCCTCCCGCATCTTTGGGCACAGCATTAAAGCTCCTTAATCACTTCACCACGGTGGTGGGGCGAACAACAAATATTATATAATTAGCTCCAACACCAAAACCATCAGAAACATTGAAATACGCTGGGCACACACCAGTCTGCTATTTGCCGCAACATTGGCCATCAGTTCAATCCTAGGCTCGCTGTAGGTTATTCAGGTGTCAAACAGCTACAGCTTTTCTTAATCTGTTCTCGTTGCTACCTTCATGAGCATTCTTAACAAGCATCGCTCTTTACAATGAGCTACAGAGGCTGGTTCTCCTGAAATTATCCACGTCGATGAAAAGAGGGCTCATTGAGAATGTCACCGATACTTATATATTATTAAATATTCTTTGCGATTGTGACAAGCCGAGAAGGGCAGCATTCATCTAGCATTCGCTAGGGATATCCCATGATCAACTCGTATTGTTCAGGTTGATCTAGATATTGTGTGGCGGGTGATCTTAATTATCAGAAGGCAAGAGTACTATGTCTATATTCCTCTGTACTTGTTCTTTATTATCAATGTATAGTAAAAAGAACGCCAGCAATGCACGCCATCAACGAAAAACGAGTTTATTTATAATGCAAAATGGCGTCAGTGAAATGACGTCAGTGAAACTTTGGCTCGTATTCTTGGAAAGAAATGGGTACAAATCCCGCAGACACCGGCTTCCACCACTGAACGCCTATTGCTCCGCTGAACAGGTCGTCATGCGAAAGAAAGACTCGAGGAGTTGTATGCAAGTCCCTCTTTTCCAAGTGCTCGTTGTCGTTATGGCAAAACCAAGAACTTCACCGAAAGAGTGAACTATCGTAAAGTGAACCTCAAACAAATTAACTAGGATTGAAGTATCGTAGCCGACCACTGCGAGACATGTGAACAAAAGAGTGACTTCAGTGAAACCATTTTTCTGGACACGGAGCATTACCCGCGTAGAAGGCTCTTGCTTGTCATGAAATATTCAGCACACACAGGAGAATGTTAACCGCCTCCTACGAGTCATTCACTCGTCTTGCAACCACGGTCTCTGGATACTTACCTGGCAGATGATTGTAGCAGCGCTTAAAAGAGAATCTGCAGCTAGTCCGCAGTCACACACGTTGAAGGAATCGAGTAGCTTCTGAGAAGTCGTGTCGTTTTATTTCTAATGGCTCGATTTTTTAACTTAAACTAAAATGTCTTGCTGTGTTCTTTTTTATCTAGGGGAAAAAGCACTTTCACTGAGCGGTGAAAGCTAGATTCTCTAAACTAAACGCGGAGCCAGCCGTGGGTTCTGAGTCAGCCTGATTTTGGAACCACTGCATCTGCTTCATTCAACACGGGATCACGACATGCTAGCGACTGCCAAGTAAAAGCAAGCTTCCAAGCTTCTCCTCAACAGGGTAGCTTATTGCACTTCTCTCCTTCTGTTGCTAAGTGGAAGTAAATAAGGACATGCATTAGCATTTCCCAATATTCGCGATACGGAAGTGCAAAGAAACCATTGGGTGTAAAGCGTGCCTTCTGTTTCTGAATACGTCTTTGCACCGCCCAAAATATTTCAACAGAATTAATTAAAGCAGCAGAAAAAATTGGGAGGAAATGCAACCAGAATAATTTTGGGCGCTTGCTTGCCTAATCTATAACTGTCACAAAAGTAGAAAATGCGGCGTCAATAAAAAGCCCTTCTGCGAGCAAATGACATTTGATTGGAGTTGCATGGAACAAGGGCAAGTCAAGAAAAGCGGACATATCTCCTGATGTATCCCAGCTAATGACAAGAAACGTCCCTTCGTGGCGTAAAGAGTCCCGCAATTTGATGAAGCCCACAGACTCATAGGAAGTCAGCGTTCAGGTTGCACCACGACGGTTCCACAGTCTCAACACTACCAGGCTATTCCCTCAGAGCGAAAATAATGGCTCGTTGCGATGAAACTGAGGAACCTTGAAGCGCTCTTCATTCTTTATACAGAACCGTCAAAGAGGATCGAATTTGTATTTGCATATTTTTAACGGGGGGAGCCATAAGACGCCAAGTATTTCGCAGCGAAGTTCTCTTCTTCTTGGTCACGCCACCTGTATCAGCAGTCTCAATACAAGGATTAGGTCTAAGTTTGGCTTCATTTTCTGCAAAAACGGTTACTCCATACCTGTCGCAGCGATCGCTGGCTTTTACAATAGCCTCCTGGCAAGTTTTTATTTTTGTGCTAGCTGCATGATTCGCGATTTTTCTTCTTTCTACTTTTATTTCCTGCCCTGCTCTCCTTTCTTCGCTTTCGGGCGCGTAGGCTATTCATCTACAGTTGACAACGGGCCACCATGAAGTTTCAATATATAAGGAAAGAACAATCTCATCGCGCCAATTTTTGCTGTATGATTTTGTTAATAATAAGGCCCTTCTTACATAAATATTTTCTGATATGTCTGGAAGGCCTGTAGAACTCAACGAAGTTTTTTGGTGTTACCACGACGAGTACCTACAGTGACGTAACGTATTATTTAAATTTTTAATCCTTTTGCCCTTCCAGAGCTACAATTCAGGCATGACTGGCGTAACTTGAAACGCATTCATGTTGTAGCCTACGTTAAGAATGCGATCCGCGCACAGCTCAAACAAGTCCTTATTGAAGAAATGTGGGAACGAGAGGAGGAGAAATGCATTTCGATTTTGAAACGTTGATCATAGAAACAAATCTCCGCCTTTGAGCTGCTGTGCCAGGCCCTCAAATGTCAAAAAGCGACGTCGTAACCGGGAAAATTATGTCGACGTCAGAACATATTGCGTAGTTTGACGGACACATCTCGCACAATATCGCGAACAGATCTCGGGGAATCTCACAGAAATTTCGAGCGAATGCCAGATTTTACCATTATGGAAAGGCTTTGGTTTTAAAATAGCCCTGTGAAAAACTGACCGACGTAAAGCAAACCATATACGTGTACCGAAACACGCTTACAACTAGGATACTGAACAAATACTTGTAACTAATGCTGATTATTTAAGCAAAAGTTCGGTAACAAAGCACGAATCTAAAGAAATTGTAACGGGTGAAGCACTGCGAACAGAGGAAGCAGAGTAATAATGCATGAAAACAAATGCTAATCATTGGCAGAAATTAATTCGCACGGCACCAAAGCATACGTCACACGAAAGAGTTCAAAACAGGCAACGATATGGACGTGAGATCCGGCCAATAATTTTATTGTTTGGTTACATATTGTTAATAAACGTAATTATGACACCTTCAAGCGCCAATAAATAGCTGGTTAGCGCAAGAGCTTTTCACGTTGTATATAAGCCTCCATATCAACGCAGTATTCCCGAAAACCACCTGTGAACGAAGTATGTCTACGACTTTCAAATAGTGTGAAAATAGAATGCTTGAGAAGTCGTATTGTTACGCGCACACTTTTATTTTAAACATATGTGCCTAATTTATGCTTTCTGAATGAAATGCAGAGTGAATTTAACGGCTTTGTCTACAGGCACTGAAATAGAGTGTATAGGGTAGACATCGAACACTCAAGGACAAATATGGCATTGGAAAAGGAAGCTTGAAAAAGGCGCACTTCAGCAAGTCTCTTACGTATTGAGAATTTTCGAATAATGTAAGTTTTCTTGATAAAAGAACGCGAAAAATTCTGACAACGAATGTATACGCTTGAATGTTACCAGCACTAGCAAAGGCCCGAACAAATGTGCCTGCAGATATTACTGGTGCTAAGCCGCGATAGTATTCACTCGGAGCAGCTAAAAAATAAATTTTGTGTTTTGTAGTCAGCTCCTATCTCTTCATTAGTAGTCACTGCTCCAGCCAACACCTATTCTCAGGAGCAGTGAAGGAAGAGATACCTGCGCGAGCCCATGACCACCTAAGTAAATGCCTTAACCGCGATAAAAATGCCTAGGTAAGAAGTGAAATAAAACTTTTTTTGCTCTCTCTTCTCGCTGTTTCTTCTTCGTTGAATGCCTCCCAAATCCAGTCGGACACTCGATGAGTCGGTATGGATTGCTTTGCCTTGCAATGCATCAGTGACTACAGCGCTCGGCTGAGGAGCCGAGATTTTGGTGTTTGATCCCCACTTCAGCGATTAAAGTTTCGATAGCGGCAACAGGTACTGGGCGCGTGTACTACTCGATCTCGGTGTTCGTCAAGGAGCGTGTATAGCCTTAATTAATTGTGACCAATTTATTCCGCCCTCCCAGTAACCTTAAGAAACACACCGTATGAAAACAAGGAAGTCCTGCACAGAAATTTTGAATAAAGGACAGCGAAACAAACAGGACGAGCACTCACCCGGCTTTCGCTTTCTTTCTTTGTTTGTAGTCCATGTTTTTTTCAAGCTAGGGCGGTTCGTTTTCTGTGGACGGGACGACAATAAAGCGCCAACTTATTTCGTCACCTTCGTTGCAGATGGGATCACTTCACCCAGTAACATTTGATCTAGCATCGTGAAAGATATGGTTATAATAACCCCAGTTCTTATCTGATGGAATTCAACGGCTCCTACTGCCATCAAAGTCACTCATGGCTGCTGGACATATATAGTGCCGTAAGGAAATTTAGACAGGAAAATTTAGGTCGGTGCCAATCGGACCGTCAACACATTCATACATGACCGGATATTTTGGGCAAATTCTGGAAATGAGTTTGCGAACATCATTTCTTCAGCGATTGCATACCTGCCCCTTAAAAATCAATATATCTGGAGATTCTGCCTCGACAGGATTGTAGTGTTTCCATTTAATTTCAAATGACACACTCCTTCGATTTTCAATTTCAGTCCTAATTACACACTGTGAGAGCAGGACAAACTCGAGCGGAAACGTTTTCTTCACCGCGGGAGCTTAAACCATTTTTGTATGTTCATAAAAATATCTTACCGCATTCCACATTTGCCTCAATGTTATATTGAAAAATGCTGGCCATTAATTTTCTGGAGCACTAATATGCGGGAACAAGCGCTGCGAAATGTTTTTCAGTAAAGTTTTGTTACGCATTGGAAATTTGAACTATTCCCATGAAAATCAGCGCTATTTCGCAATATCTCATCGTTGCCTTAGAATCAACAGGTTGCTCAGGAAGCCGAGGTTGCGCGCGTGGTGGTGTGAGTGTGCCAGCTGCGGCGTTCCCGCGGTGACGCATCAACAAGCCGTTTGCATGCGCGAATGTTAGAGGATAGAAACTTCGTGAACCTTTGGCTGGAAGTCTTCTGCATATTCATTCATTAAGGAAATATTTAGACATTCTAGAGGTGAAGTTTACAGGGTACACTGATCAGCAACCTCCGAGTGTACGTATGAGGCGCAATCTGCAAAATATGCCTGCAGGAAGCGATGACAATGCGAACAACTACATTTACACATAATCTATTTCTGTTATTTCAATTTTGCGCCTAAAAGTGTCAAATGCTGTCAATTCAGCATAAGAGTGGCTTTAATGACAAAATAATTTCGGCTCCATCTCAGAAAACTAAGTGTATTGTGATTAGTTTACGCTAAAAGAAACCCTGCTGTTCTGATATTGTGAACTAGGAATGCAATAAACGAGGAATTATACTTTTCTTAACCAAACCTTTGGCAAACTTGGAAAGCTGTAAGAATGTTGAATATTAGAAAGCAAGATCAAGTCGATTCACATCGATTCACTTCAGCATTTTTTTTGCCGGAATAATGGCTGTAAAATCTGCTTACCCTATGCAGTTCATCCCACATATTTGCGATATTTTAGAAGCTGATTCATATGTAACTTCATCACTTATTTGAGGAAGTTTAGGATTTATTAACCAGAAGGTCATAGCTTGGAGCCAGGGCATCATTTCCATGCAAACAGGACAGACCCACTACTTTTAAATGTTTTCTTCCAACACTGTGCTCATTCCATAACTTCATGAACATGATTCAAATTGAGTGCATACCAGCAAAATTAACCTGATAAAAATTTCGCACAAGAACATTTACGTCAAGAAATTTTAGCTGAAAATGAATGTAGCCATTCAGAAAGAAGGTAAGCAAAACAGAAAACAAGGTGGCGGGTTTGCTCCAAAGTTGAAACTTTATTTTTAGATATCCAATTTTTTTATTTCATTAGATACTACACCCTCCCTTGTGATGAGGCCCTCGCAAATGTTACACTGTTTCCCTCAATTTGTGCTATAGAAATTTGATTCACCAATAAATGCATGCAAGGAAGGCGCCGCCAGCTCTGAAGCTGCGTCCGAAGTTGTGAACAGTGAATTACATTCTAAAAGGTATTTCTGCTGTGGTAAACATATTCAGCACCTTTTGTTTGGTCAACAAACAATTTTACTTCTCAGAGAGATTTTTCAACATACATTCACAGCATAGTGGGTAAAATGATGTATTTTGGAGCAATATGTCGTTTTTAGTGTTTATTTGCCACTATTTGTTCAGCATAGGTTGACGTTGTTTTGCTGCGGTAAAAAGAAAGGCATACTAGTGTTCTCTGTAGCGTTCATCAACCCTTGTGAGTTGTCATAATTGTACAGCAAGGTCTCGGACCTCACTTACTGCCACTATTAATATGTTTGCGTTTTTTTCCCCTCTTTTACTGAGGTTTTTCTCGGTAAGAACGCACCCGCATTAATGAGAAAATGGACTAGGCTATATATAGCTTCTTTCTTTTTACCTTCCGTATAGATATTTTGCTTAGACTTCTAGTGCCATGTTTTTGGATGCGATGCTTGAGCAAAGACGGGACAACCTCTCTTTTTACTATCTATGAATGGTCTGAATCCCACCAGAGGAGGCCACAGAACTTCATGTCTTGAATGAGCAGCACAGGTGCTGGTATCAGAACCTGCTCAGGTCAAATAGTAGCGCAGCTTGCTACTAAGGCTTCGCGAAAGTTTCTGTGATAAGCCGGTAGCCCCTTTTACAAAAGACCATTGCAAGAAAATTTAAGCAAATCTCGATTTCGGCGCAAGATTCGTGTTTTGGAGCCCTGGAGTGATCTTGCGATTGCCTTGTGTTATTGCATGTCATGGGAATTGCACGGTGATCATCGTCTTGACAGACTGGACACTGCTGCAATAACTCCTTGCCCCGAACTCTAATTGCTACTGGCTGCCTTACGGAACGTGTTCGGTTCTACAAAGCAAAATGCAGCAGAGCGCATAGAACACAGATAAAACAGGCAGGAATTTATCGAAGCATTTCTCTCTACTCACGACGGTGCGTTCTTAAGTGGGCCTCCAGTCGCTTTAACGCAAAAATAATATAGTCCAAAGGAATGCAGTTTCTGCTGAGGAAATATCGCTCGTATGTTTCCGTGGCTTTCCAGTCCTCTGTCATAATGTTTACTTAATGAGCACCTAACTGGAGCTTAATGTGCACCTAATGAGCACGTAAACGGTATAATGTACTCAATTCTGTTTATGTGTCCTTAAATGTACTCGCTCCAGAGGTGTTAGAATAAACCTTTGAAATTGATTTCCACGTCGGTGCGTTAAACTTCTGTTCGTGTTTGTTGCGTGGATCAACGATTTCGAGACCATACTATTGATTTGATGAATATATAAGCACACCGAATTGAAAAATATATAACGACGTTGAAATTAAATGTACCCGGGCTAACTGTATTTAAGGAACTGAAATGAAGTTACGGTATTAAATAACTTTATTTTTCGTCCCAGGTGACAAAGCAAGTTCATTAGTGCATTCAATTCACTTTACGAACGCTAGACTTGAGAATTGTAAGCATGTTCCGTAATCATGCAAGGAAATTAACTTACACCTTTATGTTGGGACAAAAGGGAAACTGCCCTTCACGCCTTTCTTGCAGTCCTTGCAAATATTTCCGTGACAAAACCCAGTTTAATGAAAGTCAATTGACAGATTTCCTTGGCTTTTGCTAATCCCAATAAGGTGCACTTCTCTCCAGTGTTATCTCCTAGTAAAATTTGAATAAAATTATAGTTACTCCCCTGCACAAATTAAAAGGTTCAATATATAGAAGGAATGTACTCACCATTGCACTTGTTTCAAACAGTCGTTCCTGCGGGGCCGGATTTATGCAAGTAGAAGAAATTTTCGTTAATAAAAATCCTGAATACTTATAGAAACACTGAGAGGTTTCGGCCAGAAAATATTGCCGATCATTGTTTTATGTTTATTTCTGTTGCTCGTTACGTGCGGAAGCGCTTCACTTATCTTGAGGGTGATGTAGTACATAAAGATAGTAGAATCGCCCCTGCGTGCAACCTCCTTCGTACGGCCTGGGGCCTACCCCTGCTCTTAAACTCTGGAGACATGCTTGTTCTATATTGTTTAGACCCACAATTCGGTACCAAGCGCTGGAGATATATAATAATGAACTGTATATAAAATGTTCCTGAACAAGCAATGCCTATTTCTCAATGATGACCGCTCGTGGGCAGGGGCTACGACTGCCCTTATGTGTCTCACAAGTTTCGGAATGCTAGTCATAGAATGCCACTGACATAACTAGGCCTATACTGCACAGTAGAGTATTCACCAGCAAGCATACTTCTAAACTCACGGAAACAACCGCACACAGCTTCTGTTAGGTGCCCAATTCAAATTTCTACTGAATTCTCTTATAGTAGCAAACACTGAGTAGGTTCTCTTCGGCAGTCGAATACTGAGCAGTGTACCCAGTAGCAACACTGCAAATTGTATTTATGTACTAATGCATTTAGTTGAGGCTTGATATTTTGCACTTATCGATGCCTGGATAAAGGTAAGAACTCATGTTTTAAAGCGTCAGTCGGGGCGTCTCAATTTTATCTCTACTCTTAAATCTCTAGACTGTTTCGTCAGCCGGAACTTTTTTCAGGCACAAATTATCGAACTTTATCGATGAGAGCGCAATAGGGCATTGTGTGGCGCTTCTAAATACGTATGCGTAGAATGCGCGCTCATGAAAATACCAGTGTGTACGCATTGGTACGTGACTGTACAGAAGGCCATCATCACTTATTGCAATAATTCTGGAGCTCCCGTGACTCATGCTGTAGACGAGGACATTGCACGTCATAGGTGAGTTTCACTGTGGTCGTCAGGTGCGTTTGAATACGGGATATTGGTTCTGAACCCACATTAAAGAGAAAACACAGAATGTTACCTGGTTCATTCGCCAAAACGTGGAATATGCAATAATTACTAACAATTTTCTCAATGCGGCAACTAGCACTTTGAAACCAACGCTGATTAGCGAGTAACGTACTGTCCCCGAAAGTTTCTACAGTCCAAAATATTTTCAGATACCGATAGATAAATTATTGTCTTTCCCCCTCTAGCAGGTACATTGCTGGCTCATGTTACTGCTACTTCCTTTCATTGTATAGGCCACTAGTTCAAAGCTATCGATGCAGCATTCCCATGGTCATAACTGTTATTTTCGCTGAAGCGACACAGATTAAACACATTCACCCTGTAAGTAAATAGCGCCTGGTAGCTGAAGTATTTCAACTGCAAGCTAATATCGCCCGACTAAAACTTCTTAAATGGTCACCAATAGTATATAAGGTGAAGGACAAAGGGCAAAAGCTTTTATCTGTTGTGATAATAGCCAAAAATAACCAGAACCAAAAATATAGAGTAGAGACTGCTAATTTTACTATTTCTATCGCAGGATTTTCAATGTATTTGAATCAAGGTCATTGTTTCCTTTCGTAAATAAGAGAAGTGTATGCATTAAATTAGTTACAAAACATGATAACTCGTTACAGAGTGAAAAGAGCATAGGAAAGAGTAGTAAAGAAAATTTTACTCAAGAAAACAAATCAGTGAACAACGAAAATAGTGCCGTGAAAATCTTCCTATATGTTAGAAGTGCGCGAAAGGATGATGATACACTTGCATATTCAATAATTGTTTTCATTTATCTATTTATTTTTTAATGTATTTATTTACTTCTTTGCAAATACACTCAGCCGAAGCATTGCAGCCGAGAGTGGGTTGATGCTACAAAATATCAATGGACAAAGCGATGAAATAAGCAGTTAAAAAATCCTGGCTTGATTACAATTTTGTTAAATATGAGAGAACCAAAGTCATTTATTCTGCAATACTTAATGAAAATAAAGGAAGGCGGTTCCAATTCCGGAATGTCTTCGGAAGAAACAACACTGAAAATGAGGTAGCTCGGCATGTCAGAACAGCTATTTTGTAATGGTGGTCGCGACTAGATGATACGTATTGTTGGCGCGAGATGATTGCTTGGGCTCGAATGGGAAGATTAAAAATTTAAAAAACTAAGAGACACAGACAGCTGGCACTTCGGCAATCCTGTAAAATAGGCAGATATAGATTAATTTTCTTTAAGGCTATACGGCGGAGCCCATTACGTTTAGCAAGAATGAAATGTTGGGCTTTATTTTGGACTATTTTTTTGTTTATGAAGTAAATTGTGGTAATTAAGCAAGAAAATACAAGCAGGTAAATCATCGGACTAGAAGATTGTAGAAGAAAGATTAATGGTCTAAATATATCCGTTTTATACATAAGGTACTAAACTTTTTCAAGGTGATCCGGTGTTGCATATGGATTACCGACTTTGAAGTAAAGGTTCATCATATCCTTAGTGGTCACTGCAAATTACGTAAGACGATTTCAAGCCTTAAGAGCAACGCATTAAAGACAGGATTTTTATGTTTGCGATTAGAACGAGCTCAGCTGCAGATGTGGGCCAGATGTGTGCGTAAAAGGCTCCAACCTATATGCCTGATTTTCTGTTCGTTTCGGTGACATTATTTTTTGACGATCGGCCTTAAATATTTAGCGAATTCCGGTGTCAGTCTGACGAACATTTTGTTTGCAAAGACGTTTAAGTAACGTTTTCAGTTTTTCAGTTTTATTTTCAGATAGCCGAGCTTTTGATTCCGTTTTTCTTCAGCATATTTTATGTACTCGTTTCACTATATACTGCTTCCAACGATTTGGCCAGGAAATTTGGACATTGCTGCAGAAGGTAATGCATGACCTTCAAAGAAAACAAGAGTGCGCGAGGTTTTCACTCACTACCACCGTTTCTTTATGCGATTGATAGTCATGTACAAAGTGGCGCAAAATTCTTTATGTTCATCGTTTTTTTTTTTTTTTCAGAGAAACGTTCAGAGAAACAGATACAAAATGTGTGTGAGCGAATTCTTATGGTACTCGATACTCACCTGACGTCCATCTAGAGGACATAATGCTAATTTTATTACTCTGGTGAAGATACGCGAGTTACGCTTCTGTGCACTCAACCTAGGTTAACTATTTTGGGAGTCACTTTTGTTTTAGTACTGGACTGAAACGTGAGAGAGTTCTAAGCGTTTTCGGGTTGTGTATTCACATGGTGGCCTTATACGTAGAATAAGACCACCAGTAGCATACGTAGTATTTGGTAGTATACGTTTGGAAAATGCCGCGGGATGATTGCAATAAATTTCAAATATGATTTGTATTCATGAAAGCACTAAGAATGTATAAGAACTATATTTGCAAATTTTTATCAATATTTGAATTTTATTGTTAAAGTATGTAAAAAATACCTTACATGAAAGTACAGTTCGATTCGATTTGGTTGGCTGCGGAAAAATAAAACTGCCTGCTGGCTGTAAAAGAAAGAAAAGCTCTTTGAGCAGACCGAGTATTATATCGCAGCAGTTCCTGGAATGCAAGCACTTGTAGTCAAACTGAAGTCATTTATCCACGATGAAGCGTAGCATAGACCACTGGACTCGCCCAATGGCGCCCCTGGGTTAGGTTATATTGTCACGTAGTGGTTACAAGATCGTAGACACCAAAAGAAGACACAGGCTTGATTGTACTGAAATTAACTCTTTATTGGGCTGACTTGTGCCCGCAAAAAAACTAAGCAATTTGGCGGCGGCGATAGCAACAAACGTGCTCGTCGATCGTCGAACAGAGAATGCCCGTCACACTCGTCAACGCTCAATTTAAAGGCTGCTCAGAACAATCTAGATAACGTCGCAAACTGCTACTAGCACAACCTGAAACATTGCAGAAACATACGCAAGTGATCGGAATCTTCGAGACAGATCTCGGCGCACCGTTCGCGACATAAAAATGACAACGCGTCGTATCGCGACAACGAGCATGAACAAACACGGGATTGATACGCGTGCCAGAGTCACTGTGATAAGGCCGCATACCGGCGACTGTTAAAACACAACCAATAGTTTTGAAGGTTTCGCGGCAGTATGAAGCAACACCAAATTCGGTGTTTGACAATAAGAAAAATATCACTCGACCACAAGAGATATTTCTCAACAATGTAATAACAAGCGCAGCCTACACACCACACATGCTTTAAAAGTGTCTTACGCAGATACGAAAAATTAAACACAAAACATGCACCCACTGTCAGGAACAGTGTACAGCAGACGTAAAACATCTTATATGGCATTGCGCATGTTTTTCACGAAAAATCAAAATTACTCATATTCCACAGCACGACATGACCAACCTAGCACGTCAGATGCTATACAGCCCCGAAATACAACAAACCACTGTCATCTATGGCAGTAAGAGCGGCCTGCTTCGGGTAGTGGGAGAGACATCGACTTACAGCGTGCAGATCGGCAGTATGTCAAGCAATGATAAAACAACTTGAATCTACGATCCCATCCCTCCTAACTATCTAATTACCCGAACAGTGGCTGAGATCCATTCCTTCAATCAAATAAAGGCTTTATTAATTTATTCATTTACGATGTTGAACGCTATATTAGCCCTGTAGGCGCCAAAGTTATGTCTGCATTCAAATTTGCTGGTCACTACTATATACACAAAATCAGACTTTTTGAGCAAGCGTTTTTTATATTTTGTCTTCGCGATTGGTTATTTCGGACGACGCAATTTATAAACGGTTCCTCTCTGGAAGCAAAGTATTCATATTAAAGAGGCACAACTATGCTTCTAAACAGCCGCCAGCAGGAAACGTTTAAAGCGAAGAGTAGAATGTTTTGAAAAAGGCTTATCTAGCCAGCAATTATTCAAAGAAACACCCATAATTGCCGCAGCACCACGAAGGACAAAGGCTGTGGACAGAAAAACATGCAAGGTAGGTACGCGCACGGTCATGCGGATGAAGAATTTGACGCTCATATGTTCACGGAAGCTTCGCCCTTGTAGTTTTTTCCAAGCAAGTAATTGATTACAGGCAATCGATTACAGAAAAAAATAATTGAATTCAGCCAATTCTTACTGTTTCAAAATATAGTGATGTGATTACAAAATCACACAAATATGTAATTAATGTATAAGTAATCAGTTACGTACACTTCTCCCTCCGAGATAGATGCAGATTTTCCTTATATCTTAAATCAGTTGTGCAGGAGTTTTCCTTTACTCTGTGATCAGCCAACTTCAGTATAACAAGACGAGTTTTATTCCATTCTGTGCGTCGTATTCTATTTATTCGTTCTACTGACGATGCGTGAATGGCAAGCGTTTCGCGAAGTGTGTTGTCAAGTAGAGTGTTTGCCGTCCGCTGTTCTGTTTCAATGATTTGTGCTGAGACACCAAATATATGATTATTTGGTCTTCCCCCTTATGTGCTTCTTTTGACATGCTAAAGATATTTTGTCCGTGAATGGCGATCTTGTTTCCGAATTTCTTATTATTTGTTGTTCACACCTTGAGGGGTTTTTTTTTTATGCTTCAATAGCTGTAAGTCACGTCTGTTTGAGTTTTGCTCATTAACACAGCGCAGTGAAACAGGAAATATGAAGAGGAGAACGCACAAGACGAGACGGGTGCTGGCTTCTGTGTTGTCTTCTCGTGTCTGGTTTATTTGCCCTGTGTTAATATTGTTACGGACGCGCAAGGAGGAATAAGTGGGCAGTGGCGCGGGCAGGAGCGCTCGCGTATAGGCCCGCCAACCATTCATTAAACGTCATCTCACGGTCATCCAATATGTTCTCTCTGTCCTCTGTTCTCTTGTTTTCATCGGCTTGCCACCGCGTAACAATATGTAAAAAAGAAACAAAGAATGAACCATTTATCTCAGACTAAGATCCTGATTGATTTCTTTCGTCGTTGAGTAGGCGATTCCTCGCTCGTACGTCAGTGGTATGGAGAAAAAAGGATATTTGAAGCACCATGACCAAGGTAATGGCAACAAAAAAAAAAAAAAACCGTCGTAATTGTGGTAGCAATCTGTAAGTAAACTTTTACTGACCTATATCACAATGAAGATGGTTCCTTAGGCGTGTTTCGCGGATTGCTGGCGCTTATATATACCACCGGTGTCTGATACATTCCCGGCGTATATTGTCCAGTTTGTTGTGATTGTTTCTGGAGACACCATTTTATACTCGTTTATGCCGGTGGTCATTGCCACAGTGGTTTCATCGGTGAAGCAGTGATACCGATTCCAGGCTTGGGCGGTGGTGGTGACGGTCCCACCTCCTGCTGCAGCTGCTGTTCGGACCGGCGCCATGGCACCGCTGCGGGCCTCGGCTCACCGGCATCGGCGGAAAGGACACGGTGAAGACTGATTGCGCAGCTCAACCTCATTGAAAAACCTGCAAGGGACCATGGCGTTCGTCCTGAACCGCCGCTTCGGGAACAAGTGAGATTCAGTGCATTTAGAGTATATTTCCAACACATAACCAACTGGCATAGCAGAGAGAACCACCACGGAAACAGTCACATTTCATCGTCATCTCCTTATTCCTTCCGCGAGGCAAGGAAGGTAAAGACTTAGTCTTCATCTTTTTGTTACAATATTCAGACCTGCTACTGCGGCTAAAGCCGTCATATGCAGTAAATTTGGCAGCTCTTAAGGAACAGCCTGCTGCCTCGAGGCACATTGACAGTTCTGATCAAAAGTCTCGTTTCTAGCAATTTTAGTGGGCTTGCAGGTTTATTTTTATAATATGAATGGCGTATTTGAATAAAAAACTCCGTTCTGGAGGCTTTATCATTTAGTACTAGAAAATAACGTCAGCTCTGTCGCTAAGCTATTCTCTGTCGCTAAGCAGCTCTGTCGCTAAGCTTCATCTAAGCTATTCTCAAAACTTGAAGGGGTCGCCCCCAGACAAAACAAAATGGTGTCTGAAACCAGAAAACCAGCTAAATTTTATTACTAAAGTGAATGTATGGCTAAGACCAGTAGAGGTTCTTGAAGCAGTTATCACCTTAACGATCCTGCTCTCCGGACGGTCAGAATGATGTCGGAATTTACGCTGGACGTTGGGAGCCGATGCCGAAGTTTTCCGTAAGATTAATTCGAAAGCTAGCACTACGATTACTGTCTCTCTGCTTGAACTCTTGCGTGAAGCTACACGAGCCGACAGAATGAGAGTAGCCTATATATTCTAGTTTGGCTACGCATTGAACATTCAATTTTGTTAGTCTTCCCTTTACAATTTTCATGGTATTAGAATTGGATTATCTATTGAAGGAGGGAGGTCGTCTTCTGGACCGATTGCTAATTCAGGGGCATTTTAATTGTGGCATTATGAGCAAGTCATGAAATCGTTCTTTCCACCTTACATGTGTAATGGACAGAACAGCCGTGTTTGAAATTACTACTGCCGGCTATACGGAAACTACGATCTCCAAGCCACTTTGACTGACTTAATGATGTAACTGCCGCTAAATGTACATTGTTCCCTTTGTTTGCCCCAAGAAAGTAACAATCAACACACTTCCATATTGGAATATTCCTTCAGACGAAGTTTAACCGTGCCTTTTCAAGAACAGGATGCAACAATTGAGCTTGATATTTGAGTGGGAGCCATGTCCCTGTAATTATATTCTCCATATCACTACCCAAATGATTTCTTAGACACATATTCTCACTCCTCGTATTTAAAAAAAAAATGGTGACAGGAGAACCAGACTTAAAGGTTATTTCCAGTCGCTGTTTACGCGCCTACGGCTCAAGCGAAACGAAACAACGGCAACAAGTGTTTCTTGTCAATAGCAAAGAACACAAGGTGAAAAACTCAGGAGGACATTGTGTCCGTATACCCGAACAAAGACATCAATCGCACTGCTCGTTTGCTAGCCCGAATGAGAAGCAAGCGGTTACAGCTGTAAGAATTATTATGAACCAACATAATGTGGCTAAAATATCAGGCGCAGTAATCCATTGTCTTCCTGAGCCATCTTAACATTTGGCTTCTGATCTGAGAAGCACTTTTTATCACCATTGCCGAATAAACGGATGAGAGCCTCATCCTGAATATATGCAGCTGTTATACTTTTATGATTTCCGACGGCTTCAGAGGTTGTGTACCATTTCTAGCCTATTGCAGTGGGAAGAGGCTCGCATATTTTAGGTTCAACCACATCTTCATAGGAGATAGAGAAGTATAAAGAGGCGAATGCCAGAATAGCGAGGGACGCCCAGGAAGGCCATTTTCGGACTCCCTGAATCTTCTAGCTTAAGCCATTAAGCGAAACGCGCAGAAGCAGACATAACGCCACCGGTGCCGCATTTGGAACCTGAATATACAAGGCCTTCATAAATCCTCTAACCACAATTAATGGACCAAGGCTTGTCCGCTTCGGGATGCAATATATGCGTAGCCACTGCAAGCGCTTATTAGCTACGCAGAGTGGGCGCCCGGAGAAGTTGGCTCGGCGTGTTCGAGCACTCGGAAAAACAGCCGCCTTCCCGATAATGAATTCATTAAGGAATGGTTGTTAATAAAACAACGACCTTCGCCTGCAAGCAACTTTATATAATGAAGTTAAACGAATTGCTTTTTATTTTAACCCGCTTTGAAGAAAATAGTTTGAAAGAATACGCCAAACGCCTTGGCTAAACCAGATAAACAGTTTGGCAATAATATTTGCAGTTAGTTAAAGTGGCAATGCTCCCTCTCATCAGCACTGCGCAAGTGTGCCTTCTACCCCGTATGTTTCCGGTATTTCCCAACTTATCTAGCTCCCTTTGCGATTCAGTGGTTCATAAATTCCGGTGAGTGAGCGCAATACTGCCATTTGTATTGTTAACTTTTTTTTTCTGCTGTAACTGACAACCGAAAAGGCAACCAAGACCGACGAAGATATTTTATTCTCGGCGGTTTCACAAGGCTAGATTTAATACTGTCTCGAATTGCATTCCATCTGAATACACAGCATCTGGAGTCTATCTTGAACCTAGGAAAGGGAAACTTTCAACCTTGTCACTAATGTCGATTTCGATCGCGGGCAGTCCCTAATATTCTAAGATGGCGACAACGTCGAAGCTTTTGTGATGACTGTTCGCGGGTTTAGATTTTTTTTACGGCGTATACAGGCTGTCGACTATTGTTTGCTGTGTGTTAACCAACTCTCGACTGCGCGGCTTCAGCTTCTTGCGTCTGCAGCTTGAGCACGCAGACGAAACTTTCTTGCATTTTCCCTTAACACAAAAATGGTTTCGCTTCCTAGCAGACATGCTTAGCAATGTCTTCTTTTCTTGTCGCGACAGACCTATTGCCACATTTCTCTGCGGCAACTCATTAGATGAGTCGTACGCTTTTTCCGCACTTCACGTTCGCACTTCGCACTCATTGAAGCGAACTGACATAGATCTGCCTCCCGAATTCATGCATTACTAGGACACGAACTAAGATTTCTTTTCCCCGCACAGATCCTTGTGTACCATCGTCCCGCGTTGAGACGTTTGTACCCCCATGTTAACTAGGTGCACAGTTTGCAACCAGCAATAACGTCGCGTTCTGATATTGATCTTTGCCAGCATCCCAGTTTCTTTGCTAAGTAATAAAAAAGGATACTTCCGCAGCAATTATCGCTCCTAGATCTATGTACATAAATTATGCTGAGGCATGCAAAAGGAAAGAAAAATAAAGAGGTTCCGCCCGTGCCACAAAGTATAACGGGCTTAGATATATGTACAGGGCGAAAATTTCCTACCAGCCGTAACGTTGACGTGATACTTGAGCATGTTGCACGGCCTCTTGGTGGATGACTATTTGAAAAGGCCGCCAAAATAAACAAAGGAACCTTGAAAGTTTTGTGTTAATTGGAAAAGACCACAATATAAACAAATAAAGTGACCTAGAAAGCAGATGAAGACCGTCGACTGCGGAAAAAATACTCAGTTAGTACAGCTTATCTGGCTAAAAGCGAAGTATCTGTCCCATCCCTTGACACGCTTGTGAAAATTGGCTTAATGTTAGTGTTTCAGTCGCCCGAGCAGTTGTCGTGACATCAGCTTCGGCTCGAAGACTTTATTCTCTTAGTTCGGGCGTGTAATTAGCACGAGCATTTCTCAGAGCAGAGGAGACCGCTCCAAGACGGCTGCCTGTGATAGGCTCGACGCGCCACTCTTGAACGCTCACATCGGCGGGACGCCGCACTCCTTGATTGATCAGTTACACAGCGCGGGAAAGGGGCAGCTATACAAGCGTTGGTGTTTGGTTGCGATGAAAGTGTAGCGATCTGCAGCAGTTAGCAGCAAAGTTGTTTTGTCCACACCGAATTGGTATCGAAGCCTATTCGAAGTGAATTTTTTTTGTTTCATTTCAAGGTCTAAGCGGATGCGTGAAATCTCTGCTTCTGACCCGCTAAAAGCGCTGCAGGGAGCTCCAACGCTACACTTGTACCGCACAAAGTTACACATTCATTGTAACCAGGCTTGTAGTAATTGGCCGACCCGATCATGCACACAGCTTCCGGTCATTTTAACCGCATGGCTTAACCGCTGCTCGGAAGTTTTTTCTGTCAGTTAGGTAATTACGGAATGCAGAAAAGTTGAATGCGATATCTGCGAATTACGATGTGTGCTGCTTGTCTTCTGTGCCGCAGATGCGATCGCACATACCAGCATGACGGTTGTTTTGAACTTAGCAGATCGATTGCGCCACCTGCACAAAACGGCAGCGACAATAATAGAACGGTCTATAGACGAACGAACCTAGCAGAACCGTTTCAAGCGGTGCCCTCGGTCGCGTATGGGTATGAATGCTTCAGTGATTCATGATGAATGCACGGTTTTCTGTGGGTGTGTCATGTGCTCTTGATGATGCCAAAGTACATTTCTTGCCGTGGCTCGGATTTGTATTACAACTTGTTAAGCAGTAATAGCGACGCCACCGGGTTTGGGTCACCATGGAATAAGTAATGCTTCCTCATTAAAATTTGCAATTGAAATCTGAATGCGGCATTATCCAGCTCGTGCATTCAAAAATTGGTGTCACTCGGCTTTACGTTCTAGCAAATGGTGAATAAATCTCTGTTTTTCTAACGCAAATCAGTTCATTTTAATCTGGCTGGGATACTATGCGCAGCGGCATCTTTAAAAAAATGTGGCGCAAAGGGCCGACTCAATGACATAAAAATTGGCAGTGGTTCAGCTCCGGTTAAACCTAGTTTACTTGCGAAAGCAACCACTGCATGGCGACGCTTAGGATAGTAGCTACGCGCTGAACACCGGCCGGGCTCTCCTTCTCCATAGTTTCTCGATTCTGGCCGCGCGGTCCTAGCTTTATATACACCACACACATCTTTTCTCTACACAACCAACGGAGAGAGTGATCGTCCCTTGTCCGGCACCGGCGGAGAGCGCGGCCGAGCGCGGCCGCGACGGCAGCTGCGACACACCAGCTGCTGCCTGTGACGTCACGCGGCTCCTCGCTCCTGCGCAGCTTGGTTCACGCTATGCCTCGCGGAATGGCTCGGTTACTAGCGTAGTGTTGCTTTCGCAACAAAATGTTTTCTTTTTCGACAACTGATGTATGAGGTTCCTCGACAATGAAAATATTGGCTTAACAAGCAGCTTTTTTTTTTCAGGATCCAATCCTGTAAAATATAACCACATGAAGATAGCAACATATAAATTAATCCATTTGTCCTCTATGAACAACGAAGACTAGGAGTAAAGCACACAGCACCTTACGTTACACAAGTAACTACGCACTGCTTCATCTTTGCAACTGTGACGTCGTATCTCGTGGCTCAGCGAGTGCCTTTGATGTGCCGTGCAGCATTGACTTTTTTTCTGTGCGCAGGCCAGGAGCAAGGTCGGCAACATGCTGAGCAACAATTTTTGTTTTACACTGAATGTTAGTGACTATTCTTCCATGTACTGTTACCGTAGCGATAAACAATTTTTCTTGTTGCTGCCTTACCCACCGTGTATCAAATCTATTGTAGTTCACATTACATTATTGCCTTCTAGCCTACTTCTTTCGAGTGATATTGAGACAAACCCACGACCTACGCAAGAGCAGTTAATATCCGAATTTGCCGACGGCCAAAAGAAAGCCCAAGGGACTATCGAAGAAGTATTCACAACACAGAATGAAATCAAAGAGCTGATGCTGACGTTAAACAACAGCACAGATATGGCACTGAAAAGCAATTCTGCAGTCTATACAAAATGAAAGAACGAAAAAAGTTCGCGGGCACTTTCGCGACTAAAGTGATGAAAGGCGAAAGCCTGAGTCCTGCATTCTGCTACACGACTGTTGCGCATGTAGCGATGAATGCTGCTACGAGTGAAGCGAGCGACTACTCTTTCACATTCTGCGAGTGCATTTATTCAATGAATTCTGCTTGGCAGGGACGAGATCGCACTCCTTGTATCTTCCGCAATTCTACGTTTACTGTTGTGGTTGATTTCACCAAATGCTCGGCATTAATTACTAAGTAAATAATTGAGCAGCTGACATTAATTTTTACTAATAATCATTCCGTAATTATTTAGCAATTGATTATTTATTATACTGCGTAATAATGATTAATTAGCTATATTAACCTAAATAATCATTTATTTATAATTGCTAATTGATTAACATATGGCCATATAAGGCACGCATTCGCGCATACTGTGGTGGGGCTCTGTGATTGGTTGAGACCTCCATGACGTCATCCCGTCTCGACCAATGAGAGCCGCCGCAAAAGCGTGACACTTTTTCTGGCGACAATGATGAGGCTTATTACCAATAACAGAATTAACAATAACAGCGATAATAACAAGAGAGAATAAGAAAGAAGAAAGAAAAGGGAGCGGTATCTGTTACAGTTACACTTGTGACAGATACTGTGCGTTTCCTTTCCTCTGAACCGATAAATAATATGACATATATTATTATTATTATTATTATTATTATTATTATTATTATTATTATTATTATTATTATTATTATTATTATTATTATTATTATTATTATTATTATTATTATTATTATTATTATTATTATTATTATTATTATTATTATTATTATTATTAT
>JAJIZL010023615.1:344421-380893 GCA_023969395.1 Amblyomma maculatum | reverse complement strand
ATCACCTGTTTACCTTTTATTTTTGAGCCGTTTTAATTTTCTGCGCATTTTTAATGAGGTACGAGAAATACAGGAATTCTTCAGGTTTTTTTTACAATGATTGACACGAAACGGTCAATACATTATGACAAGGTCTTTAAAAATATTGCACAAATTGCCTACATTTGGGGTATAGTTCGAAACACTATCAAAATGAAATGATAAGGTGTCAATTCTTAACGTATCTTCTGCACGCGAAAAGTTGAAAAAAATTGATTCTATAGGATGTCTATCTATAGCGACATAAGACAAAGTAAGGGGTATGGCTAGCTGACGATTCTGAATGCCTGCTTGGAAAAATTTCCGCTTTGTCAAGCCAGCTGCGAAGACAAGAAGCACTCGACAAAAAAAAAATAAATTTGGTGAATTGCTGCCTTAATTTATCACTAGCGCACCAGAAAAATTTTGGCGTGCAATCGCTACGTTTTCCAAGGATTCTCACGCGTTTGAAATCAATGGAGCCTTACTGTTTGACGAAAAATAAATACCCCTACCTTTAACGAATACTTTAAATCTTTGTTCACTACTGATAATGACATAAAACCTTTATTTGAATCATCCTTGCCTCCCATGCCTGATCTGGTCAAGGTATAACTATACTGCTTCTGAATCTTGATCCCAAGAAATCCCCCGGACCAGATAGAATACCAAATCCATTTTAATTAGGTACGCTCAATGGCTATAGAAGTACTTTCTATTACTTTTTTCAAAATTTCTAAACGAAGGACAGGCGCCGAGAGACTGGAGGATGGCCACAGTTCAGCCAATTCATAAAAATGGAAGGAAGCAGTGCATTAACTACTGGCCGATCTCGCTAACATCGATAGGCTCCAAAATTATGAAGCACATATAATTCACAGCCACATTCCTAACTTTCTTGAAGAGCACATTTTTATTACAAAATTTCAGCACGGATTCCGGAAAGGTTATTCTACTTGTACCCAACTAATCCAGATCATACATGATTTTAAGAATGCTATTAACAATGGAAACCAAATAGATGTTTCTTTATGGGTTTCGCTAAAGCATTTGATAAAGTGTCCCAAAAAAACTTATTTCCAAAATTCATAGCACTCTACAAAATAACAAAATCATTAACTGGATTTCAGAGTACTTGTACAACCGTCAATATTATGCGGCTTTTGGTGACCATTCTTCTGAAACTGTTTCGGTTGGCTCTGGCGTGCAACAGGGCACGGTAATTTGGCCACTGTGTATCATTTACTGTAATGGCATTCTAAAGGACAATCCAGTTCATATTATACTATACGTTGATGACTGTGTGCTATAGACTGAAATTTAAAGTATTTCAGATCAAATTATACTAAACGAAGCCTTTCAAGAATTACAGCATGGTGTGACATGTAGCAGATACCCATCAACTTACAAAAACCGTCTATATAAAAATCACTCGCAAAAAAAAAATCGCTTGATATTTCAGTATTTATCTTATAATAATATAATTACCGATGTTTCACACTGCAAATTCCTGGGATTATGGATTACGAACAACCATTACTGGACTAAACTCATTGATCAAGTTGTAATCAACACCAATCATAAACTATTTTTTCTGAGGCGTGCCATAAAACTCTCCACACCTCGAGTCCGGCTCCTAGCGTACCAACTGACTCAATATAAGATTATGCGGCAAAAATTTGGGATCCATTCACAAAAAGAAACATAAATAAAATTTAAAAATACTAAAAAGCACTTCGTTTTGTCTACAACCGTTATTGACGTACGTACATCTGCAAGTGACCTTCTAAATAGGGCTGGCTTAGTATCTATAACAGAAAAATATCGTGTTTCTCGACTTGAGCTCTTATACCAGTTAATCAACGGTCATTTAAAAATTATTCTGGACGAACCAATATTTTTCACCACAGGTTATACTACCAGGCAACGACATAATATGATAATCGCCCGTTTTATCCAGCGTAATAACTGATTCAAATATTCATTTTTTTCCTCGCACCGTAAATAAATGGAATCAACTTACTAATGACGAAGTCCTGCAGAAAAGTCTGATTTCATTCATCGATCGGCAGCCTCAGTGTTCAGTAAGGATTCTACTGGGTCGCATTTCAGGTTCTCCCGTTTGTAATGAAATTAATTTTTATCGCCTGGTGTGTTTTGTCACGAGTACTGCATTTTTCTTTTGTTTGATGTGTGATTTTTGATATGCCTTAAACCTTAGTGTATTCTATAACTAGTTAAAGGCTGTACTGCTTCACTGAACCCTTTCTTCGTTGTTATAGTGTTTTGTTATTTTTTCTTATTTTTGGTCTGTGTACTTTATTCTTTTTTCCTGAATATTTGTACTGAATTCTTGACCACCCTGCAAAATTCCCTTTCTGGGATTGTAGTGTCAATAAATAAATAAATTTATATATGCACAGTTCCTGCCTTTGAAGTCTTCTACTAGCTGTTTCCTATTCATCTTCAAATACGTGCTTCATTGGGCTTTAATGGCAATGTAATGTATTTTTTCCCCGGCAGATTTGCAGCATTTTTGTGGCAGTTATTGCCGGTCAAATAATTTTATACCCTCAAAAACGCAGCCAATTACTTTTATAAGACAGATTCAGCTCTCGCTACGAGCGTAGCATATTTTTGCACGCATCGAAGGTTTGCACAATTCCCGTCAACACACGCTTAATAGATAGCATATGACAACCCACAATTACCTTACAAAAAAATAACGTGGCCCATAATTCTAGAACTGTAGTGCTATGGCATCTGTAGCGTGGTTTCAAGGGAGTCCCTTGTGTCTCGCAGTGAAAACATCTGATGGATGACTACGGAACTTCCGTTCGCGTCATGATGAATTAGTGGCGTGGCCGTTATAGCTAGTCTTCTGTTTAAGTAATTCTTGCAGGTTTGCTATAAGAGGCGATTATGGTTGGATACTTTCGCCGTGCGTTGCTGATGGCTCCAGGACAATGGTGACGATGTCAGCCTCCTTCGGTCTGCCCTCTAGGCTCCGGGATAGGTATGCTGCCGATCTCTATGCAGGCAGAACCGACTGCCGCAACAGCAAGTGATATGTACGAGCATAACAAGTCGCGTTCACGTACACCTCAGCCAATCCACCTGCCATTCATTTCCTCCATTCTTTGCCTTCGCTTCTCATCTGCTTAAGTGGAGCGTCAGGCCCATATTCTGTGAAATCGAAAGGGCAATGCAGGGTGCCCTAATTTTGTCCATGGCGTCTGCGACTTTTCCGATCCTCTCAAAGCAATATCAATAGATAATGTTTTAGCGCACACCTCTTCAAAAAGCTTCCTGATATTTTATGGGTAGCTGTTCGTTTCTCTGTTGTCCTTCTTTGCTCGAAGAAGACAACTTATAGCCATTTCAAAGCAGCCCCTCTACCCGTTCACTTTCTGATTGAATGAGGCATAGAAGACAATGCGCGGTGGTGAGGACAAAGAAGCCAGTACTGTGCTCACCTTCTTTGCGTAAAGGCTATTTTGTAAGCTACTCTGGGATTCACGAGAGCTGCTTGGGCCGTGGCTGATGATAGGGTCATTATCACTTGATTAGACACTAGCCACTTGCCTAGTATTTAGGGAGTCTGGACATTCAGAATGAGTTGCCCGTAAAACCTGAGCCTTGAACTTGGATGAGACTTTTTTATATCTTCTGCAATTACTCTTATTATTTCAGTCTTTTTAGGCGAACAGTACGGTCACGTTAGGAGGCGTACTAGTTAATGCGGTTTTGTTTAGGCTGCAACAATAAGAGTTCACTATCTTTCCTCCTTTTGCGACGGCAAAATATTTTGTTCGCTCAGCTGTGCACAGCCGCCTTTTAACTATTGTCCTGAGCCTTGACCTTGGCGCTCTCGCTGTATAAACAATAAGCACTAAGGATGTCTATGGTATTAATAACTTAAAACCTCGGTTTGGCCGCACAGCCTAGCGATTATGTTATTTTGTAGTCAATGCACTATATAAGCGAATGAACGTAAATACGCACTTTTTTGAATATTTACCTCTGTCTTGTACTGTACCACAATTAATGGACATTAAAGTTTCTTTGGGAAGCTTACGATTAAACTGTTGACAGCGCACCTAACGTACAGAGCCTCGACAGTTGACTACTGAAGTAAATGTTGTTAATAGCTTGCAATGTCACACCTGCTATCGTAACAGATACGTAGCGCAAGTTTTTTGTTCTTTTTTTCAGATTCAGAAGTGGTCGTTCCTATGTTTGTAATTGACTCCAAGGTTTCATAATTGAAATACAACTTTGAACTTAGAAACAAAATGAACCTATAGTATATTTGAGAAGTCAAACGGCATGTACTGATTTGACAAAAAAATCACTTTTTTCCTTTATGTGGAAAAACGTTCTTTTCTTTGCGCACCGCTGCGAAAGAAATGTGAGGCTTACGTATGGGAGTTCGGGAAACATTTACCAAGGCTTATAAGCCACATCTTTTGCGCAGTAAAAAAGTAAATAAATATTAGGGTGCTTGAAACCTCGGCTCTACTCCATCGCAGATGCTGCTTCTACCATTACGAAAGGTAAAGACTACGCACGCCAACCACTATGACTCCTAGATTAATATTCTGTGTCTTATATATTCTACCACTGCTGACAAACGCGTAAGAACAATAGTATTTAGTGTGCCCTATCCTGATTGGCTCAGGTCGCGCTTCGGTTGGCAGTGCGGTAAAAAGATTGCCATTCTATAGAATAAAGCGGCGACGCCCAATTCTACTGCAACCACCTTTCCTTCAAGCCTCTAAAGAAGTCTTCTACGCCTGCTTCACAACCTCCATCGTAGTACTTTATGCCAGACAGGGATTCTCTCGAAGCACGGTGGTCGCCAATTTCCTCGTTCAGAATGCCGCATCAAACGTTTACTCCCCACCTTTGCTCGCGTTTGCGCAGTCATATCAGCACATTTTGGTCCTTGGGAACGTTAGAATAAGTGCGGTAGAACTAATTTTCATCCGCTGAACTCTTCCTGTTTAAAAAGCTGAGGACTTTGTCGAATCGAATCAAGGCCCAATTAAAAAATTCTATGCTGCTTTCAAAGTCCGTCGCATTTAACGGCCAGTGCTGGCTCATACGGAAAGGGCCCATGCAGGGCGGGAGTAATATGGATACGAATATCATGCTTGCAACGGGGCTTCGATTTCAGTAACCCATGCCCACGGGTTTAAAGCTCTTTATCCTGAACACGCGCCTTAGAGCGGTTTGCTAACGCCACGAATTTAGAAGAGGAAAAATTGTTGACAATTTGCGCACATGCGACGTCTGCGCAAGAAGCTGGTGCATCGGGTGCGAGTCAGTTTAGAACAGCGCCAACCGACGTTTCTTCCGCTTCATGATTACATATGCGGCAAGCATGTCTGCTCATTCTTGGGCGGATAACCTCCCTTCACTTAGCCATGACATTGCGAAGCCGTCGCTGTCACAAGCGACGATTGCCTGAGCTCTTTCACTGCGGCTTCCGCAAACTGCGTCATGGGTCCGCAGTCGCTTTGACGTCGAATCGCAAGACGCTTATTGGCTTTCGATGCGGCGGCAATTTGTGAGATCACACTGACAAGCGAAATTGGCAGCCATACCAGCGGCCCACCCATCCGGGCCTCTAGTGACGTCATCACTGTGATGCAAACGGCAGTGCAGAGCGGTCTACGTCAAAGGCACTCGCAGCCGCCGTATGAGGCTCTGAAACTGCCAGAGAATAACTTTATTTTTGCACATAAACGCCCATTATAAATTTCTTCCTAAATGTTTATTCTTGGCTACACAATTTCGGATTTCCTCACATAAAGCGTGCCTCACGAAACTATTAGAGAATTAGGTCACATGTTCAGTTAAATAGCGAGATAATTCAAGCATTCGGCATATTATCCATGCCCCGTCGTAGCCACTAATATATCGCCAGTGCTATGATATAGTTCAAGGAAGCTGCTTATTAAATATTTTGGGCTCTCTAAAAACAACGCGCGTTCGGACAAGTTAAATAGTTTTCTATAAGTCTATATCCTGTAACTCCGATTTCGTAAATCTATTTTTTTGACAATATTTTATGGTGGATACAGTTTTTGGCTCTCCTAACGTCAAAACATACAAGCATGGAGACCTTGCCTTGAAACATTCGAGATTATTTATTCATATAAAGGGACTATATTTCGTTTATTCGAATGCATTACAAACCGGGAAAGGGGGGAGGGGGGGCAAACATCGAAATATTATATTAGACGTTTATCCACAAAAAGCACTGATAAAATTGGCGGACTCGCATGAGCTACACACGAGCTTGAGGACTGAGTACCGTCAATAGAGCAATATGTGCACCAATGAATGCGCAGAAACGACGACGTAATGCGTAGTGAAACTATCACAGCGTTAATAACAAATATCAGAAATGTAAAAAATTGCCTCTAATTAAACGCGTTTCCGGAAATCTCACAGGAGACTCCAGATGTCGTTGAGTAAGGCGGCCAACAATTCATTTAGGAATCCATTGAATCAAGATGGAATAAAGTGTAGCTTTGCCATGTACAAAATGTCCCATTTATGCACCGGAAGGCTTTCCAATGTGGTCACCTGCCTACACTCAATAACCGAAACCGGCGGCATCCGACAACGGTGAAAAAACGCGTACAACTGCAGTTCTGCGCTCTTGTGCACGCCAAACCTTCTCTTGTGTAGTTGTTGGCCTCTGGAAACGTGGAATTATGCACTTACTTCTTGACATCTTTCTGGCTCATAATATTTTTATATAATCACCGTCCTTCAGGTATTTTTAAACAACGGCACTGAATTCTGTCATTCTTTACTGCTTCCATTTCCCTTCAGCTTCGCGTGACTTTCCGCTTACTTGTGACATGGTGCTAATGAGCGTACACTTGTTTTTATTTGTTTATTTGCATCATATATACACGCGATTCTGAATTTCTCGTTTTTGCCAATTGTGAGCATCTATAAAACTTGTTACTAAGTTAACCACTTAAAGTTAGTTAGTCTCCTCACTTGCTTACGCGGTCCACCTCTTTTATCTATATTGCCACTGGAACCCCCAAAAGCCATCTATATAGGTCCCACACATTCCAATTTTTATCCTTATCCTTCTCTTTCAATGAAACAATCGTATATCAGCCCTTCACGTTACCCAAGAGGGTCTCAGCGCCGCTCCTTTTCTGGCTCATTTCTGTGCTTTACTACTAAACCTCATCTGTCTCCTCAGAGCCTGCATGAAGGACAAGAGGCCATAGTCAGAACTGGGCATGGTCTTACTGATTGGTTTTCCATTGAGAACGGAGTGAGAGAAAGCTGCATACTATCGCCCTGCCTATTTAACATATATACTGAGTGCATCATGAGGAAGGCCGGTCTAGATGAGTCTTAAGCTGGAGTGAAGATTGCTGGAAAACGTATCAACAACCTTAGATATGCGGATGATACCACTTTAATGGCAGAAAGGGAAGAGGAACTCAAGAGACTTCTGATGCGCGTAAAAGTAGAGAGTGAGAAGTTTGGGCTTAAACTGAACATTAAAAAGACAAAGATCATGGCGTCTTGCCCCATCAAGTCCTGTAGCATCAAGGGAGAGGAAGTGGAAGCTATGACAGATTTTCTTTTCTTGGGCTCCAAGATTACCCCGGAAGGAGACTGCAGCCATGAAATTAGGAGACGCCTGCTTGTGGGAAAGAGAGCCATGGCTAGCCTTGACCGCCTTCTAAAGAGCAAAGACATTACACTGCCAACCAAGATCCGTATAACTCGTGCTATGGTCTTTACAGTTGTGATGTATGGATGCGAGAGTTGAACTGTGAAGAAGGCTGACCACCGAAGAATTGATGCGTTTGAATTGTGGTGCTGGCGGAGACTCTTGAGAGTTCCTTGGACTGTCAGATCACATCAGTCGATATTGTGGACCATAAACCCTGACTGCTCATTGGAGGGTCAAATTCTAAAGTTAAAGCTCAGCTACTTTGGTCATCTGATGAGAAGAGAGGAGTCGCTGGAGAAAGATTTGATGTTGGGAATGGTTCAGGGTCACCGGAGGAAGGGTAGGCAGCGAACGCGAGATTATATGGCATCCTTGAGGCGCTGCAGATGAAGGTATGTGATGTTAACAAAATAGTGAGAGACCGGAAAGCGTGGCGTGATATGGTCCACAGGGTCACGAAGAGTCGGACGCGACTGAACTAAACTGAACTGAACTACTAAACAAACAAAAACAAACGGTACAACTTTTTTGTCTTTATTTCTCATAGCAGATATATGTCTTACATTATTTGTTCCAGAATAGGTCACCTCCAAGAAAATATGTTATCTTTAATTCTCGCAGTATTGCAAGAACATTGGTCCTTTTACTACATCTTGTTTTAGTCGGTATTGCTAGAGTGTGTTGGTGTGGCTTTCAGCTCGCTTAGCAGGCGAATCGCATATATTTTATTTTAAATCAACTTCAAACCTATTATTCGCTACAGCAATTCTACAGCTCAATGTTAGTTCAACTGCTGGCATCACGCATAAAGGAACCTTCGGGATAGGCTTCAAAGAACTAGAACTGAGTCGTCACGGTCTCGTGGACAGGGCACGAATTCATTTTTGGCGAAGCGTGTATATTACGTATTATTTATAACGTACAAGATCTAAATAGCTGCGAGAAGAAAAGACAACAGCAGTGGCATGAAGTAAATATATGTTGCGAAGAATATGTGCGCTTACTTAGCAATGGCAAAACCTAAGAAAACTACATGTGGAACAATTAAATAGCCGCGAGAACAAATACAAGGGCAATGACCTAAAATAAATACATATCTCAAACTATACAGTCACAAAACTCACAAAAGCAAGTGATGTCTTCAAAATGTTCTCTGAAAATAAGATGTGAAAGTTTCGTATTTTGAGTTGTTTTTTTTTTTTTTTTTATTTTCCGCAACCTACAATACCGCTACATCGGCCCAGTACTTAAACATTTGTTGTGCGGTCCTTTAGCTAGCGCCTATTACCGAAGGAATATCAGTCTTACGTAACGCTTCTCCACCATGCTTGCATGCATGCTTTTCAAGTAGGCGTCAAAGGAATCCAAATGCCCCCCTTTTATTTAACAAACGTTCATTCTTGTTATTACAGGAATGAAAAATCGGTAGTTCGCTTGAACTCGACGTAACAGATGCTGCAAAAAGAAAGAATTTTTTCCCCAACCATATTTACACATACCATGAACACAAGGCATGCATTAATATTTTCCTTCCCCGCACTTTGTTCTAATTTACCTACGAGGAAGCTAAAGTTGGCGCTACAAAGTGCGTGTTCGAAGCTCTCACCTGGTATTGCCTCTGTGAAGAGGCACCGCTAACATGGTATTCCTTTACTGAGACATCAAAGCGTCGCTAAGAAATAAAAATTGTACCCACCTTGCGTCGACGTTCGATAGCCTCGTGGGCGAAACTGTATTGGCAAAGAGCTATCGGTGCCGGCCGTGAGCGCGCTGGTATCCGAACTCGAAACGCTGGACATGAATGAAGGGCAATTGTTTCTCTCGTTATGGTACAGCCAAGCTCTGCAACAAATTGTCAGAGGCGAATTCGCAGCGCTCTGAGAAAAATAGCGTGCACCTAAGTATGAAAAACTCTAGGATTTGCTGCATCGAAATACTTATGCACGGCAGATTGCGACAAAGCAGAATTATCGATTGAAATGAGTACAAAATATAAAGGGATTGCAATAAATGGAAGAACTAGCAGGCATAAAATAAAGAAACATAAAGGTTGAACAAGGTCATTATTACACTGGGTATAAAGAATGGATGAACAGAGGAGCGGAATTTCGCAAACAGAATACTCAATGGGCACTTCTGGTTTAAAGCAAGCTGTTTCTATAAACAGTATTTTGGTCAGATTTAGTGTCATTGTTATCGCTCAAGAGGAACGTATACGACAGTTGCATCTTACATGTACTCACTTATGGGCTGAAACGTGGAGGCTAACGAAAAGGGTTCTATTTAAGTTGAGGACAACGCAGAGGGCTAAGGAACAAAAATGGTAGGGGTAACATTAAAAGATAAGAAGAGTGCATAGTGGGTCAGAGAAATGATTGTTGACATTCCAGTAGAAATCAAGAAGAAATGGATATGGGCGGGGCATGTAATGTGAAGTGAGGACAACCGATGGTCGCTCAGGGTAACAAACTAGATTCCAAGAAAAGGAAAGCACAGCAGGAGGCAGCACAAAGTTAGGTGACGGATGAGGTCAAGAAGTTCGCAGGGGTCAATATGTAAGAGGCTTTCGCCCTGCAGTGAGTATGATGCCGCCTGATGATGACGATGATGAATATTACACATCGCAGTACGCACCATCGTGCTTTGAGACCCTGGCCTATAACCATTTTAGGTACTTACCTAACACGCTTTAGAATTATATTTTTATCTCCTCTAGTCTTTATGGAGGAGCAAGTTCCGCAGTTTGCATATACAACCGCTTAATTAAGATGAGTGCCAAAAGTCCTAGCCCGCAGCTCTCTTCCAAGGACGGTATAATATAAGCGACCGGCATTTCGGCTCTTGTGAACTTCATCTGTACGCCCAAAATTCCACGAAAACCTACCTCGACATATCTGACAGAGGGTCCAAATTGCCCTGGGTGACCGCTAATCGCGTTGAGTACCTGTGGTTACCCGAAACGGTTGTTCCTAGTTGACACATTGCCGTAAGAGGCCTCATTGGTATTCGTGAATGTTCTCACGAACGTGCTTGCTTTTTAATACCATATGCGCTTTTAACGACGCTGCTTCTGAAAGTTACAAAGAGTACCATCTTCTCACAGATATACATCGTCAACGTGCAACCAGACTTTTTGTGTAAAAGGAACATGTAATTCATGTGGAAAATGAACATATATTTCAAAGAGACTTAATAATTGAACAACTATTGGGAAATGTTCATCACAGAGGCTTATGGCGGACAAAGGGTGTGGACGTAGGATTACTGCTTTGCGCCCGGTCGTGTGGCTCGGAATGCAAAAATGTGCCCATCTCTCCTGATGCATACTGGGAAGCAACTTTCTCTCGCGCCACTTAGCATTAGCCTGCCGCAGTTTGCTGCACTCTTGCAGTAATGGCAAGCTTCGAACACGTCGGCTACCCGGGTAGGTTTCCTAATGAATCCGCGTTAAGTGAATGAGGCACGCCCAAATCTATATGGAGAAAACTTTCTGACATTCTCATGTGACAGAGCTAATTACAGAAAAGTCCATAGCATTGAAACAGCTACCTTGGGTAACGAAAGTGACTGTATGAGCGAGCACTTCTGCTTGAAATGTGGTATATTATCCAGCGGGAGTAATAAATTTTGAGCAGCGGCCATATCCCTCGCTGAAGTGCATTCTGACCCTGAATCACCTGATCAGCATCCCTTCCATTTGTAAAAGGAAGATTATTAGAAAATATCTCTCCCTTGGATTCTTAGGCTGTGCCGTAGCACAAGGAAAGAGATTAGAAAAAACTGCAAGTTGTCAATCGTAAGCAGTAAAACTATTTCCCACCACTTGCCCCGAACAATTAAATTGAAATTTATTTTGTTTTTGTTTTCATAAAGAAAACAAGAATAGGAAATAAAGGTGCCATATTTAAACGAGGAGTTCTACGAAGCGAGGCTTAAACATGGAGAATACAAAGCTAAACGAGTTGTGATCGAAAAGACGCTAAACCAGCAGCGTGCAGACGCCTAAACTCAATTTAAATGTCCATCTTGTACATTCTGCTTCTCTAATCAGACCTTGAAATCAATCCGAAGTATGTTTTCCGGGTTCTATTCGGCACTAACATGAATGTATCGCTTTCGCCGTAATTTTACTAGGCCTTCACGTGTCGACACTGGAACTTGCATGCTTTGCTGCTTAACATTTTATAACGTTGGCCGGAACGTTCTTTGACATCTTATTCTATAATTGCAGGCCTCGGGGGCGCATCTCCCTTAGTTTCAGCCCTTGTTAAGGCGAAAGCCTTTATTGACCCATTGGTTTCCGTCCGCTGGCAAAATCTTTTACACTACAGCTGTCAATCATCCTGCGCCTTTCCTTTGGCGCCTCCTCGAACGTCGCATGATTTGAACTGTAAGAAAAAAAAAACGCGTTCCAGCGGCAGTCGGCCATTGGATCGCAAGGCAAGCGCGGTAACAGACTTAGCCACGGCGGGCACGTGAGAAATGTATCTAAGTTCTCCTTGTCTAACGCCAGGACAAACCGGTTTCCATGGAGACCACTGCCGTTGAGGTCGTGGCGTATCCTAACAACAACGTGACGTGATTGGAGAAGGCAGCGGCGCTACAAGTCGTGGGGAGTGAGCGGTGGCGCGATTGGAAAAAAAAAACCTAGAAAGGTCGCGCGTCGAATTCACTTCAGGTGCTTCCACAGAGATATAAACGTTTTCGCATCACCGTACTTGTGATGCATTCATCCTGCACAGTTTCTGAACGTGAGCATACAAGGAAATAAAATCACCTGAACTCCACATCACACCCGGTATATAGAACGTAAGAAATTATGTGCGAGACAAGCCACCGATGGTAGTCTTCATTTATTGCCGCACGCATGTGCCAAGTATTATTAATAGAACCGCTGAAATAGCATAGATGCTGGCGCACGTAAACCTGCGGGCAACGACTAGGATCGACATGCATATGCGTGGCCAGTGGTCGTGTCAAAAGCGCGCCCTGCTCCCCTTGCGCCCGCCATGGCATAAGATGCGCAATCGGCAGGTGAGTACAATAGAGGAGGACTTACCGCTGCCCGCGCACGACAGCAAGCATTGCGAAGCGAGCACCCCGTTTCGGGAGATCTTATCACCGCAGCGAAGCATCTAGTTCTGTAACATGTCGTCAAGCGGCGCTTGCAACTTTGGACCTCTAAAGTCACTGGAACTCCAGTTCCAGTGACTTTATGGGCCTCAGACCCACACGTTACTAGAACAAACTCAGTTTCACAGCTCCGCCCGAAGAGGTGTCTCTGGTGAGTGTCGCATGAACTAACGGCGCTGCAGTCGACTCTTGCTTAGGGTTTAGGGTGCTTCGATGTTGCCCGAGAGCCGCCGGCGGCGCGCGGGCAACATCTAGGCACCCTATTCTTGCTCCTTGCCGGTTGCATCTCTGCTACACGCGGCGCGGAAGCATGGATTGGCCGGCACACACGTAGCTATTACGTGCTGCCGTTGCACTCTAAATGGCTGCAGTGCAGTTATGACTGCATTACGACGGTTTTGGTTTCGACGGCATGATTTCTTCAAAGAGTGTGTTTGTGTGATGCGAAATTTAATGCTGTGAAACAAGTGTGACAGCGCTGTCGACTTGCTCGCCAGAACGAACATTCTGTAACGTTGTCTGCTCTTCGGATTCATTTCTTTTTATTATGCGATATCGTAAGCAGCTCGTCCAGGCGAAAAGGCGTCACGATTGCCGTAACCGAGAATTGAGAAAAGCGTATCCGAAGAATACGTACGTCATTTAGAATTAAATTGTGGTGTAGCCGTTAATTGCGAAGCGTTCAGTGTGGTACCATGCAATTTCGCTTCGTATTAAGCAAACACCTTCTTTTCCAGTTTCAGTCAATTTTGTGACAGGGAATCAAGCCGCCGACATGTGTGCCTCCAATTCTATGCCATTTGCTAGTTCTCGCGACGGCCACCTGGTACACAATCCTCCGCTGGAATAGGCGGAGAAAGGTAACAAGAATCAAAGAAAGCAGGACCATATTCAAGATAACGAGGGAAATTGTTTGAAGGGAGAGAACGTTGTGAACTATATTACATATCACTTACAGCCGAGTCATTTAAGAGCGGCGATAGGGTCATCTCCGCAAATCAGGGAGCAACACAAGATAGCCGAATACAAAGCAGCTGAGAACTGACCAATATAAACTGGAAAAAGGCGGAAAAAATATTCCTAAAAGCACTTCTGCCGCAATAGAAGAAATTCCGATCAAGATGATTACTGAACTTGGTCCAAGAAGTAAGGAAACGTAGTTAAAAGCTTTGGAAAGAGTCATAACGAATAAGCCCATTCCGGACAGCTGGTGGCAGACCGAAATGAATTCCGATTTCGAAAGGGAAAGGATAAAAGTTGCACATAAAATCCTGCAAGTTGATTCCCAAACAATTCACCCCAAAGAGCCGATCACCAGGCCGGGGAAATGCTTGTACCCATTGAAAAACCGGTGGGTACACGGCGGCACCTGGGATCGAACCTGGCGCACCCCCCGAACCCGAGGTGCATGATCTTCCCAAAGGCCACGCTTCGGTGCATTGGTGCATTCCTTTCTGCCGCACAGAACACGGACGCTCAATGCTGCCCTTCATTGCGTGACATTTGTAATGCTTTGATGGTTTAATCTTTACGCCTTCCACGTCTGCACTGGTCTGTTGATTTCTGTTGGCATAATGCTTAAGTGTCTTGTTATTTATTATTGTTTCCACCAAAGTTAATTAGTTTTGTTTTCCTGATTGTAGCATGCCAGTCCCGAAGTCTTGATTGTAGTTTTTGTTTATTTACAGTATTATTTTATCTTGTAAACAACGTAACCTAACAAGTTTATTAGCTCACCATATGCTGTTCCTATCAAATTAACATCGACGTTGTTATACAGCAATTGGTGCGGTCCTTGCTTTGAGCTGCATTGTACAGGAGGGCTCGGACTGCCTTTCAGTGAAATCGTTTTCACTTTTTTGTCTGGGCCTACCCATATCGTTTTCATTTCAATAAAAAATGACTTCACTTGACTTGACTTGACCATAACATTTGTTATATACAGGTTGGCCATATAGGCAATGACATAAAAGATGTAATCATGGGTAGAAGGTGAGAAGATAATCGAACTTCAGAACGGCTTCAGAAATGGTAGGCGCTTAGATGATAACGCTTACCCAATGTATCGAAATATCTAGTGGAAAATAGACCTTTGTATTTGGCCTTCCTGAACATAAACGGGGCGTACGACAGCGTATACAGGAACCTCCTGTATAACATATTGAAAGGAGGTATCGAGCATGAGATAACAGATTTCCTACAGGAAATATACAGGAATAACAAAGTAGAAATTACCTGGGATGGGATAGCAAGTACTGAAGATGTTAAGGTATGCAAAGGATTAAGAGAAGGTTGTCCTCTATCAGCGCTGCTGTTCATGCTTTGTATGCTAAATATGGAACGGAGGATACAAGAAAGAACCTAAGTTTTAACCTGTCATATAGACTAGGCGGAAAGGTCGTAGAGCAGCGCATCCCCGATTTAATCCGTGCAGACGATATTGTGCTGTTATGAGATAGCCAAGAAGAGTTGCTAACTCTAGAAAAGTACTACGGAGACGAAGAGGACGACATTTTCGGCGTAGTTTAGTCGGGTCTGATGAATTTCAACGGGTCAACTGATCAGGGTCTAAATACCCATGAAACACCCACAGTGGCAGAATATAAATATATCGGAATATGGGCAAACAAAGGATTGGCATATATTGAAAAGCATGAGCAATCACTAAGTGCAAAAGGGAGAAGAAATGCGGGGATAATGAAGCATAGGGAATTGTGGGGTTAGAACAGGTATCAGGCGTTGAGGAATACTTGGAAAGGAATACGGTGCCTGAGCTTACTTTCGGAAATGCGGTTTTGTACCTAAAAGCAGAGGTACAGTTGACATTAGAAATAAATCAGAGAGCCGTCGGACGATCAGCACTGTGTGCCCACGGCAAAACCACAAATGAGGCGGTACAGGGAGATATGGGCTGGGCATATATCAAAGTACGGGAAGCTCAGAGTAAAATATTATTTGAGGAACGTCTGAGGAAATTGGACAGTAGCTGATCGCCAGCTAAAGTATTTAAACACCTATACCTAAAAAGCATTGACTCACAATGGAGGAAAAGAATTAGGAACCTAACCAGTAAGTATGCTGGTCACAAGGACGAAGAAATAGAGAGCGTTAAGCAACAGGTGAAAAACACAGAAGGTAAAAATTGGATAAATTCGATGGAAAAGAAACAGAGTGTAGAATTATACCGAAAGTGGAAAACGCAGATCAGGAAGGACGCTTTCTTTGATACCTCAAGAGGCAGTGCCCTACTTTTTGAAGCTAGATCAGGCTGCCTTAGAACACGCAGCTACAAAAACAAATTTACCCATGAAGATGACACATGTGCAGTATGTGGTAAATCCACCGAGACAATTATTCATGTTATACTTGAATGTGATGGTATATCCGGACGTCGATACAGGCGCAGTCACTCTTCCTGAGGCCCTGGGATTTAGAGATACTAGTGGCCGCGTGAATGAGCCTGCGGTGGAAGCCAGCAAAACACGACTGGAAGATTGGTGGCCTAAAAGGAGAAAAGTAACATAATATTAGTAAATCAGAAACAAAATTCAATAAATAGAATGATGGTATAGTTAATCGATGTAAAACAATAATTAAGATATAAGGAAAAAAAGAGCGTGATAGCAACTGCTATCACCCATTTTGAAAAGGATGCTCCTATATTCCATCCATCATCCATCCATCATTACGGGGAGCTGTGAAACTGTGTTTGTTCTAGCAACGTTGCTCCCACCCACCAACTCTTGCTCCTTTATCTACAGTGAAGGCGATCTGACAGAGCCACGAGGAGCAGCCAGTTAGTGTAGCATTTACGAATCGCGGCCGCCAGAGGAAGCACTTATTTGAGGCGTTTCTACTGCACGCCTCGCACGCGCATTTTATTTCAATGCCTACACGATGCTTGCGCAATTGAAAAGAACTTCATTGGCTGAAGGTAATGTTCCTTTATAGAACCGCGCACCGAATTCCGTCTTCACGAGCGCCGTAGAATGATGCCTTCTCCATGCTGGGTGCTTTTCCCCGGATGCAGCACCAAATTGTTTATTTTCAGTCAGCGAACAGTTATGCGGTTATTGCCGTGCTCAAATGCGCAATATGTTCAAGACATCTGATAATGGAACCAGTCTGGAGTTGTATTCGAAGTTAATGCACAAGTTAGTTCCTGGACATCGCCATTCCTCAGCCAGCTGAGCTGCCGATCATGAAACTCAAAATAAACTAGGAAATGGCGTTGGCGACAAGACATTGTTAAACGGTTCTTTGTCAGACGAGACCACCTTCCAAAGAAGGTTTCGCGGTGCCGTCTCCACAGCTACTCGAGCAGACGACACGTGTTTCTGCGTTCGGACATTGGGTGATTTTGACAGTAAGCGCATGAAGGTTGCTCACTGCGTCTTGATAACAATTTAAATAAATATAAAACAGGCGTTTTTGTATGTTGCAATGTTTTATTGCTGACAGAGGCACTGCAATCTCATCCCGCATCCCACAGCCCTGTAGGAACGCCCGCAGAATTAGCGGGAAGCATGGCACACTAAATATATATTGCCACTAGCGGCGCTCTCTAGTGGCCCCTATCTCGCCGCAGCGTTCGCGTGCCGACTGAGTACTTTCGTTTCTTTCACCGTGGACTTTAATGCGATGGTTGGCATCATTTGATCTCGGCACCCATAACAGGGCATAGATAATATAAGAGGCAATGGCTAGGCTACCGGGGCATACCCGGCTTCAGTTGGACCACCTATCTGCGTGGGGGCGGCAGAAGTCTTCGGGACAGCCACAGTGTGACACTCCTGACGATCCGCGACAGTGCCTGATGAACAATCTGGTGTTTTTTGTTCTGTCTGTCTCTTGTATTGTTTATGGTTGTGAAACCTCTGTATAAGAGCCTTTTCCGTTGCATGCTCTGCCTTACTTTTTGAGAAATTTGTGTATGTGTTCGAAATATATGTGTGAATTCCTCTGTATGTGTCTTGCTGTATCAAGTTTGTTGTGTTAACTCGGACACTGACCATTTTTCTGCTTTGAACAGGTGAAAGCTTCGCATCAAACACCCGCCCACTACAGGTAGCTGGATTCCGGTTTATCTTGTCAAGCACGTCGAGGGCAACTCCTGTGAGATGGAAACATCTACCCCCCCCTCATTCTAAGGTGTCTGAGAATGCGCCTACTACCGAGCAGCACATCACTAATAAATATATGAACAGGTCACACTCGCGCACCTGTAGAAATACAGACAGTTGACTGCGGCGATGACGCGTTCCTTTTAGCACTCAGCTGCCCGGAAATCGATGAACAACAACTTACCAACTAGAAGTAGTCCCTTATTATGTGTGTGGAAGGTAGTGGCCCTACAGGCAAAAACATCCAGATAATTCCGGTTGCTATCGCTCTGTTACGATGTCTCGTTAAAAACAATTTTGTCCAAAATGCAAGAGTGCCCCGCCGGGGTGATGCAGTGGTAAGACGCCCGACTACTGCCCGGAGTGCCCGGGTTCGAACCCGACCTCACCGGCTGCGTTTCGATGGAGGCGAAACGAAGAGGCGTCCGTGTGCTGTGCGATGTCAGCGCACGTTAAAGATCCCCAGGTGGTCAAAATTACTCCTTAGCCCTCCACTACGGCTCCTCTTTCTCTCTTTCCTCTTTCACTCCCACCTTCCTTCCTTCCTCTACGGCGCGGTTCAGGTGTCCACAGAAACAAGTGTGACAGATACTGCGCCTTTCCCTTCCTGTGAACCAACTATTATTATTAAAATGCAAGAACAAGCGTTGTCGCCCCGTCAAGAAACCTGTGCAAACCCAACTTTCACCGGATAGCAGCCTGGGATCACAAAAACAGACAGCAGCTTTTAGATGGAATGCAGCGCACATAAATACTACCGGGTTCCTGAACAAACACCGACAAGGGCTACCGAGCAGTTTCGACTAGATTATCTACGTCCGTTTTCCACGTCTGCGCGTGGCAACAAATGGAGCCGTAACGCGGAAGCAACAGTCCTGGCTACTGCCCTCTGCTCTGGACGTCGCGCTTGTTCGTCCCCAAAATCTCCCTTCACAAAGAACAAAAGATTAGGGGGGAGGGGGGTAAGCACGGCTTGAACCTAGTGATACGACTGAAAGCTGGATGTATTGCAGTGATTCCCGCTTTACACCACCTTTTCAATTAGGTTTTTTTTTGTCACGACTTTTTTCTTTGAGTTAGACTTTTGGGAAAGGAAGGCGCCATAACTTTGGTCTGGGCACCACGGAATGGTGGCGACCCACAGCTAATCAGGTCGAGGTCACGTTTTCACGTTTTTATTTTGTAAATTGTATATTTGATTTATAGTAAAAGAAAGGAGCAGTATATGTCAGACTTCTCGTGGACACCTGTATATTTCCGGGAGGGAAGGCAGGCAAATGGGAGTGAAAGGACAGAGTGAAATATATACCGTAGTGGAGGGCTACGGAGTAATTTCGGGCTCCTCGGTGCCTTTAATATACACTGCCATCGCAAAACACAGGGCTGCCACTCTTCTTAAGTTAGGTTTTTGAGAAAGGAAGGCCCAGCACACTGTTGGGTGGACACCATGGAAAGGTGGGCTACTACACTTAATCGGGCGAAGGTCACGTTTTCATAATTTTCCTTGAATTTAGATTATGGGGAGAGGAAAGCGTGGTATACATTTGGTATATATACCATGAGATCCTGAACAGCTACATTTAATTAGATCAAGGTCACACAACCTTATGAAGGTCAAGCGGGCACGGTTTTTTAATGATGCTAAGGAAGGAAGGAGAAAAGCATCCGCTTTAAAATGCGCAGCAGAGATCTTCATAACTGACAGAGTCATTCCTTTCTCTGAAGAACTGGCGCAGGTGCAACTACAGTGCAGCTGCATCGGCCATCACATGAAAGCAGCCCACCATCCGCAAATGAACTGACTCCCTGAACGTCTCAAGAAATAGCTCTGAGGCATTCCATCGAAGAAAGTTGACATTTACAGCAAGGCCTGGTGTACAATGGTGTACTGCGAGAGACTACACACGTGACAATATTCAGTCTGATGCATGGGGTCGATAGAGCGACGATGCTCTATGCAATGGTTCTCCACAAAGAGAAATACGACTTTAACACCGATGTGGCTGTATTCCTGCAGCATCTTAAAGAACTCGCGAGCTGCCATACCCTTGACACACGCAGCGAAACGACTCAACGCGCGCCACTATCACCTTATGGATCAGGATTGGTTTTGGATGCTGGCTGGACGTAAAGGAGGCTTCAGCGAGAAGCTGTTATACGACGCTACTTCGGACCGTACACACGTGTTCGCAGCCTCCTGAATTGCGATGCACTTCGCGACAAGCGCGACCACCCACCCTGACATCATGTTCAGGTTTAATGTGTAACGGCTACGACTTTAGTTTAAGTGACGGGACTCATTTAACGTCTGGCGTGTATGGTCACTCGACAACAAGGGTGACATAAACCTACTTCACGGCTGCATGGAGGTGTCCTGGTCCTCCCGCCCTCTCGGCAGGTTTTTTTTCCAGTCTTATCTCCCGTATCACTATCGACCGGGTGGTATGGGGGGGGGGAGTGAAATCTGAGCGGGCCCTTGATTACATGGAGGAAGCGTACGCTACGGCTGCGCAGTCTTTGTTCCCATTTGCACTTCTTCCCTTCCTTTTTTTGTGTTGTGTTTTTCTGTTTGTGTGTTTTGAGGTGTTTTCTTGTGTCTGCGAGGCAGCCGCCTCGTTTAACGGGAGGTGCCAGGTTCGATCTCCGGTGGCGCCGTGTAGCCACCGGATTCCAATAGGTACAAGATTTTCCCCAGCCTGGTTCTCGGTTCTTCTGGGGTGAAATGCTTGGCAAAAGGGTCGTAGGTCCCAAATAGCTGCGCCGACGAGGCAGTGATCCGTTCTGCCATCGGACAACAATAAGTCCGCCTCGAACGGCAGAAGCCCAGGCCCTTTTCCCAAGCATTTTCCCCACGAAGAGCCGAGCACCAGACCATGGAAATTCTTGTACACATTGGAAACCGGTGGGTACCCGGCGGCACCGAGGATCGAACCTTGTACCTCCCGAATGCGAGGCGGATGCTCACAAAACCAGGCAAGGGGATTCGAAGTGTTGTGCGGGCTGAAATGTTCTCTTGCTGGTACGAGAACATGTGCAACTCGCCGCCCTACTTCGTCTGTATTATTTATTTTGTCCTTTAAGGCACCAGGATGACTTCATAGCCGTTGCGTAGATTCTACGTCAGTCTTGTTGTCACGTGACCCTACGCGTCCGACGTGCAACGAGTGAGCCCCATCAGACAGTCTGCTGGGATCTATTGCGCCCCATTTTATCTTTTTTATTTTTCGTACGTGTATGACTTATGCAGTTCGGTGTTTGGTTGCCGATGGAGGACATAGGATTTCTTAGTTCTTTGTTTCAGTGGGCAGGAATATTGCTACCTCCACCATTCTCGATCAAATCTCATCATATTTGGCGAGCTTGTATAGACCTGGAACGTGCAGAAGAACGCGCGTCTGCAGATGCTGGGTTAAGAGAAAAACACGCAGCCATGCTCGATGAAAATAGAGAAGACAGAGGCGATGTGCCGTCAGTTCCGCTGACCGCTGTCGCTTTCGCTATGTCGCCTCCACATTCGTGTTGCGTTCTTTAGATGCAAAGTTATTGCACTTAATGTGCTGCGTTTCTTGTTTCTCTGATAGCCCGTGTACTTATCGTGACAATTTGGCTTGCATACTAGATGACAGGAGTTACATCTCTTTCTTCTCGAGCAGTTAACGTGGTTGCTCCGTCGCACCGATTCCTTGGTTTTATATCGGCCCTGGGTATCGGTCATTTTGCAGAAACTATAATTTGGACGGTAGCGGCTGCGCTACGCGACTTTTTGTTCAGGCTTCTTTCTTCTGTCATTAGCTTTCTACTTTCTTAATTTTGCACGTGGCAGTGAAATTTCTCACTGCAGGTGAGGCTTTTCTTGTGCTGTGGGCGAACGGGTGAAATGCTACTGACTATGAGAGCATAAAGTATCGTCGTCGAATGTCATTCCTGCATTGATGTGTGATCTGCTCGGTTTGCATGGCATGTAAATAGAACCAGACTAGGAGTGCAAGCACGTGACCTCATTGGTACTCAAGTGCATCTTGGGTAGGCGAAATCTACTACTAGTTTGGTTTAGTTCATATGGTTTGATGTGACAGGGTGACTCAGGTTATGGAGGGCGCCGTACTTTTAGGCACCGCAAATTTCGGCAACCAGGGGTTCTTTAACGAGCGATGCGGATTCGATACCGCGTCCTTGGAAAAGTGAGCTAGAATGGGGTAGTGCCCAGTCGAAAAATACAACACAAATCTAGCCTGTCGTAAAATGGGACCCTGTTGTCTGTTGTACAATTCTGTGTTGTAAGTTGCGACCCTGTCCTCTGTAGTACTGTTGTCTGTTGTGTATAGTGCTGTTGTCTGTTGTATGTAGTACTGTTGTTTGTCGTAAAATGGGACCGTTGCTTGTAGTACTGTTGTGTGTTGTATGTCGTAACATTGTGTCGTATTGTTATCTGTCGTACCTTGAGTATTGTGTCGCGGCATTGTTTTTACATCGTGCCTCCAGTATTTTCTGTGGCAGAGTACGTCCTAAATCTGCGGCATCTCTTCAATTAAAAAAATTGAGATTTTGCTTTTATTCACATATGATGCTAGAGCAGTGCACACGTGCCTCTAAGGGCATCATGCTTAATTGTGAAATAAAAGCATGCCTTTATGTACGGAGTATAAGTAAGAACTGAGACATATATGCAAGGCTACTTATCCACTTTATTATTGTCAGCTGGACCTGCCGCAGACCACGACCACCTTTGAACCGGCATGGAAGGAAGGAACACAAAACATAAGAATCAATTTAAAGCCCATAAAGAAGTATAACCTGCTTCCTGATTCTCAAAGCTAGTTAGCACTCATTTAGTCAGCATGCAGACAAAGCATATATCTTTTAATTGACGTATGTTCCAAGGTCAAAGCTGCTAAATGCCTACATTGCTGAAAGAAAAGCAACAAGAAAAACAGGCAAGAGGAGAAAATTTTGGAGTAATATTCCACTGAGTAGGTGGAGAATTAAGCCCCATACCGCAAGTGTGCTGCTCATAAAAGGCCCCTTCGTCTACCATAGACAGCAAGGTACTCTGCAATGTTGCAATTATGACACAACCAATTACTGGATAAAATTTAAAAAAATGTTTGATTCCACCATGTTTGTTTCAAAAAGGGCATTTAATTTCTCCCAATTCTCGTGCAGTGTCAGCTACAGAATAACCAAATTTTTATTTTCACGGGGTGAAATAACTGGAGAGAAATTCTAGGTGCATCCTTACAATAGACATTTCTAGTAATTCTGCCACGCCATCGAGTTGCCACGCAAAGCGCCCCGGGAAAGCGAAGCGTTGTCACGCTCACGTCTCTCTGACTGCCAGTTCTCAGGCTAAGTTTTCTCTGCTATCTTGGCATTCTTGCTGCATTGCTGCTTCCCGCCGTTTTTTTTTTTGTGCCCACCATTCCTTTGCATCGTGTTGCCCAGTTGGATGTTGCATTCTAAATCCATGGATCACCAGTCAACACGAAGTCTGACGTTCGCCCACTGAGGCTCTCCATAGTGGCACACGAATGCGCACTACGGAAACCCTTCCCCTCTCTGTGTCGTGCATATCTGGAGCCCAGCGGTGGAACACCTTGGAAGGGCGTAATTGGATGCCATGGTTACGACGCGTTCGATGTGGCGGCGTGAACCACACACGGCAACCTTGGCTTTACATGACATAGTGAAGCTTTCGCTTCAAAAGTCACGGAAAATTGCAGACTAGTAGCTAACTATCAAAGCAATCCGGTGCTTGCTGAATTTTGCAAAGAAGCACGAGAAGACACATGACAGCGGAAAGCAGCGACACAACACGCCAACATTTGCCAGCAGCCAACGCGAGAGGCGATTGCTTCTTCTTCCATTGTGCTTTGCGCAGATCTGCCAGAGCATGGCGCGGCACTTAAATTTGTGGAACTGTGTTATTACGGGCCATTTCTGACAAGTGCGATTGGCTTAGCAAGATGGAGGAATTTGTAAAAACATTATCCAACTCTCCCCATTGGATGGATGCTACATTTACAAGTCACTGACTGCTGATGAGGCAAGGCTTGGCAGGTTTGAGAAAATCCATAGTTAAGCTTTACTATACAGTTTTTGTTCATGGCAGAGATAATAAACCTGGCATTGTTTTCTGTTACAAGTTGCACTGCACTGATCTTAGTTTATAAAAAACATGAGGCATGGTATTAACTAAAAAATAGAAATTAATATGAGCCGTAAAATTGAAAAGGTTTATTTTTCAAACTTCGGTGTCAGCGAAAATACAAAAAGCTAGAGAATATGCATTTCAGGTTTTTTTTCTTCTACCGTGGTTTGACATATATTCTCAATCACGGGATCTTATCTTGCTCACAACTCTCACAAAACTATGTTTTAATGTTTGCGAAACTGTAGCTGGTGTTGTGTGATGGCAGCTCGGAAAGAGCTCAATTCAAAGTCGTGACTACAATCAGCCCATGCCCAAAAAGCCCAGAAATGAGCACAGTACAAAAAAAATGTTGATTGAAAAGCAAATGCAGGCAAGGTACAGTAAAACCTCGTTACAAGACACACTCAAGAGACCCGAAAAACATGTATCTTGTAAGCAAGGTCTCTTGTAACGAAAAATTCTAAAAACACTGTGTTTACTCCACATCAGCATATAAATGCATTCACACACATCACCAGGAAATTATTCAGGAAAGCTTGAAGAAGTTATTCATACTTGTATGTATTTTTGTGAGTGCAGAGTGTATTCCTTCCCTAATTCTGGAGGTAAAGCACTTCACATTGCAAGCCTTCCTTTTTCTTTAATACCTTTGAGGCACTCTTACATGCTCGTCACCCTCAGATGATTCACAAAAATGTCTCTCATAATTATAACAGAGTGTCTCTTGTAACAGTGTCTCTTGTAACGAGACTTAACTGTATTAGCAAAAAAAAACTTGAGCGAACACATCTTAGGCCTGTGATTATGCTTTCTAGGGACTGGCAATGACAGCATATTAGATTATACATTTCATGCACAGTGCAGACATTATAGCATTTTAATGTTCCAGCATCTGTAAATGTTAATTTTGGCAGTCTTGGGCTCCAATGCGATGTTATGGAATTCAAAATCTAAGATTGCTGCATGTTTCCTGACCTGCCGCCCCCCCCCCCCCAAAAAAAAAAATTTACCTCCTCCACCTCAAAATATATCCTCACAAACACAGAAGCCATAACTGATGGCGCCTCTGTCCGACGATGGGAAAGTGAGTCTATCGACGAGACAGCACAAAAACAACCCTGCTAACATGAATGGTCCAACTACAAAAAACCTCCAAGAGCCGCACAAAAAAAACTAGATATATCTATTATAAGCATGCAGCACTTAAAACTCAGTGTAGAAGCATTACTCCAAAATCACAAGCATCACCATGGCCCTTTTCGCAGTGCGACGCAATAGAAGTGCTGCCTCGTTACAAATGGCCACATTGCTTTAGAGGGATGCTTCACCGCACGGACCGTTGCCTGTACAGTTAAGCATCCTCAAACCGCAATGGTTCAGCATACTCGAAGCGCGGAAAGTGCGTCGATGCAAGAGAAAAATAACGGGTAGGCATTACGATGGCATGATGTCATCTCAAAATAAAATAAAAGGCCAGTGATGCATGCTGCAGTATATGAAACGTCGCAACTGGTCATATCACAACAGAAAGCTTTCCCTGCATATGGCCAGCTTTTGCGTCTAGTCGGGGCATTTTGGCTCAATGTGGCGCACATTTAACGAATTTCGCACTTATGGCGCAGCAACATGCAGCTTATCAATAAGGCACAGTTGGAGCAGCTGTTGCACCCCTGCTGTAGTGCCTCCACTGACTAAAAGTGATGAGTGCCCTTCGGGCACCACTAGATCAGAAATTGGCACAGAAGCCCAAGAAAATTGGTCCAGTATATTGCGATGCTGGCAATATGCATACAACAGCACAGGCGAATGCAGATTCCAGAGAGAAAACATGTGTGGCTACCGTATCACTAGGAGGTTTAGCAGATACGAAGGAGCTGGCCCCAGAGGAGAAAGACGAGCATGCGAGTCCACAAGATGGCTCAGAAAATGGCGAGGCCAGGAGCGATAAGATACCAATGCCAAGACCCACTGTGTGTTTAGCAGAGGCAGAGCCTGCGGTGCTGTTCCCAACCATAGCTACCACCGCAAAGTTACATGTAGCTTTAGCAGAGGCAGACATTGTCAATGTCACAAACACACAGGTGTCATTGCTATCCATCGCAAGGGATTAGAAAGATGAGAGAAATATGCCAGATGATGGCCAGGCCGGCCAGCGGATACAAAAAAATCCTGCCAGTCGAATGTTGAGGTACCAGAGCAGGTGAGCCCTGAAGAAGGCCCCAAGATCGTTCGGAATGAGCGCCTCCAGCAATGAAAGTGAGATATGCATTTCGACCAAAGCAGGTGCCACGTTAACCCAAGGAGACGATGAGTAACCAATGCAAGTGCAAGGAAGAGCGAACAGAGTGCAAGAAGCTTGCGGAAATGTGAGTGGTACGTCAGCTATTTCCTTGCTGCAGGAGTTACCATCAATAAGTGGTGACGCACTTATCGCCTGGCGGCCATAAAACCTGTGAGCGGGGTCGGGTTTTTGTGGCGCTACTTAACAGAAAGTTAAAGTACTGTGTTTTCCTTTTAGATATGGAAAAGGATGCACTCATAAAGCGAAATCCGGAGCGTAGGCACAGTGCCCGAGAGTCGCTGGCTGGAGCTAATCTGTGTGATATTGCACTCGCGCTGGCTCGCCCTGCGTGGTGGCTTCCACAGACGATGGCGAACTTGGGGGGGGGGGAACAGCGTGTTGCATGCAGTAAGCTGGGGAGTACCAGAGGGGCGGTGAGCTGTGTGTGCATTTGTGCTGCACCCCACACACCAATGGCTTGCCTGTCGCTCGTGGGTACATACTAACATCTTCAGACGAGCGGCACTGTCGAGGGAGCACATTAGTTTGCTTGCCCTACGAAGGGATATTCGCAGTTGGCGAAGGGTATGCCTTCTGAGGCACGTTTTAAATTACGGTTCTTAACTTGTTGGGAAACGGCAGGCAGCATTTGCTTCTGCAGAGCCGAATTCAGTGTGCATGTGCTGCAACGCGCTGTGAAGAAACACGAATGTTTTCAATTCTCTCCCCCGAGCAATCTGATGGCCAGAAGCCTGCTCGTAGGAGTTGGCAGCTCTTAATTTTTTTTTGCAGTGTATTCAGTTGTCTGTCAAAGCCTGGCAATAAAAATAAAAGAAAGCGACAAAGGGTAAACATAGACCTCACACCAAACAAGCAAACCGAGGTATTCATACCATCTCTCTAAGCCTGCCTCATGTTCTATGTAAACTCGTCACCAGCAGCGACTGTTGCCAGATGCAGAAGTGTTTTCTGCCATTTTTCACAGCCACCTATTTTATCCCGCCCGCAAAACAAGTTCCAATATGCTGTTAACATTGAGGTTGCTTGCAAAAGTTTAGAAGACTCGACATGAAAAACTTAGCATTACACACTTCAGCACGCAGTTTTCGGGCAAAAAGTTCACCTTAATCTCGTTCCCATATGTACTTGCACTGCTTCGAGTGGAGGACATATCCTCAAAGAGACCTTGTCGAAGGAAATGCCGAGGGGCGTTCATGAATCTGAATTGGCCCTGAGGTGGAGGAGCAGCTGTTTTCTCCACTCAGTGGAGTGGAGGTGGAGTGTTGAATCGAGGCGCGTTTGTGAATGCAGGTATTAGTAATGTCAAGTGATGCAATGTTTCTTCATAAGGATCACTGCATTTTGCCTTTGTTTACTGTAGCAGTGCCATGCAAATGACGGCAATGGGCAAAACGTCGTGTGGGCAGAAGCCATAAATACATTCAGTACTTCCCTATCACACTGAACTGCTGAGTAAGCGTTCTGATAACCTGTTCCCACTGCCTCTCCTTATCAAGACATCCACCAAGCCACATCTGATGTTTTTACCGGAGCTGAGATACAGGCATGTGAAAGTACTGCTGTGATCGTTTTGGTGTGACTGGCCTAGTGTTCCTGAGCTGATGTCTGGACACAACTGGCCTCGTTAACACGTCATTTTGCTGAAAATGCTCAGGAGACTCGGCAATGAAAAATGCAGCACTTTAAAGACAAGGACAGCAGACTGGAAAGTGTGAACAGTCACATTTTTGAGAATGTCGGTTTAAAAATGATTGTTACAGTTCGAAATGTTAGGAAGCAACAAAACACTCACCTCTTCCTTTGGCTTTGAGCAATGCCTGCTGCTTTCAACCACTCCGGAGCCCTGAGCAGGTGCTTCTCTAGATGTTCGAAGCTGAATTCCTCCTGCATCCTTGGCCACCTCTGCTACACGAAATCCTCCAGATGACCGAGAATTGCTGAAAAATAGTAATACCAATGACTATAAAATAGTATGAAGAACTGAACAAGGGTAAATGGGGTGCGCCTCAGTTCGCAGATGAGCCAACGTTTTGACAAGTGGACTTGTCTTCATCTGGGCAAAGTGATCATCACTGGCAGGGGTTTAAATATGCTTTTGCTTCCGAAGAAGAAAAGCTGGGGAGGGGAAATTGGGTGCGAAGAAAGTAGGTGTGAAGGAGTGGGGAGGAGAGGATGGGTGAGAAGAAAGTGGTTCATGAAGTGAAAGCAAAAAAGAAAAAAGAAAGTCTTCAGTATGTATTTATCAGTTTCGAACCAAGGATTCTGTGGCCCGCAAAAGTACCAGGAAAAACTACAATACCGGGTAGGTGATTAGTCACCATTTGACTGGTTTGGTGCAGATACACCTTACAAAGGGAGGCTATGCAAAGGGCCCTGATAAGGCATATATCTAGGGGGACAATTCTTACAAAGTCACAGAATAATAACCACACAGTGAACCACAACTGACAAAAAAAAATCTTAAGTATGTATCTCAATCTGGAACCAGATTCTGTGGCCTGCAAAAGAAGTAAAAGCGGCAGTACCGGGAGAAAGGGTAGATGATTAGTCACCACAAATATACCTGCTGGTTCCAATGTTCTAAATTTAGAATTAGATATGCATTGGAACCAGCAGGAATAAATATATCTAAGGGAATGTTAGAATCCCTTAGGTGTATTCCCTGTGCATCATAATTATTGGGGAAAACAATCCCACATAGTGTGAATTGTACAGTTTATTCACAACGCATATACACTCTATTCCCTTCCACAATAGCATAACCTTACATGTTCCTCTAAACACATTTCCTCCTTATCACTTGTTGCTTGAATTTGTGTTCAAATTTTTTTTATGATTAATATATTTTATTTTCATGTCAGTTGTGGTTCTCCCCCCCCCCCCCCCAACCTTTGCAGAAAGATTTAATAATTGTCCCCCTTAGATATATGCCTTATCAGGGCGCTTCGCAAAGCCTGTCCCTTTGTAAGGTGTATCTGCACCAAACCCGCCTAAGTGGTGACTAATCATCTACCCTTTACTGTGGTTTTTCCTGGTACTGCTGCTTTCACTTCTTTTGCAGGCCACAGGATCTCTGATTCCAGGTTGAGATACATACTTAAAATTATTTTTTTTCTTTCACTTCATAACCCACTTTCTTCTCACCCATCCACTCCTCCCCACTTTTTCACATCTACTTTCATCGGACCCACTTTCCCCTCCCCAGCTTTTCTTCTTCGGAAGCAAAAGCGTATTTAAACCCCTGCCAGTGATGATCACTTTGCCCAGACGAAGACAAGTCCACTTGTCGAAACGTTGGCTCATCTGTAAACTGAGGCGTACCCCATTTACCCTTGTTCAGTTCTTCTTCATACCGTGCAAACCCTCTTCTTCCTCTCATTCTACCTATAAAATAGTAAAGCTGTCAAATTCATGCACTCAAAATAAAGCTCTGCTTTGCTCTTTGTAACGCTCAGTCATCATCAGCGAATTGCTTTTAGCACTTCTGTACAAGAATACAAGATCCAAGTCGTTTCCTGCTTTGCATCCCATAATGCAATGACATCACACAGACAATGCACACAGCTTTACTGCTTTAGATGTTCGCTTTGAAGAGCAACATGCAAACACAACTTCCTCTAATTTGAAACATTCAGCAGTACTTAAGATATAGCTTCATGCAAACTATGACGACTTGTGAAACACTGCTAGTTATTCGTCTGAAGCATTCAAGGGCGCCAAAAAGCACAGCACATATGGAATAAATTGTAACAGAGTGTGAATAACAAATTACTCTTTTTGCAAAAAGTATGCATTATATGCTTTTTGCTACCGCATGTGCAAAGAACGCATCAATGCATCAACTGTGGCATAAGAGTGAACTTTTAAAATGTTGTGCTGAGCCTTTCACCATGGCAAATAAGTACTGCGGACACACAGGTTACCTTTCTTGCTAATATAGAAGGCTTCAATCAGTTTCCGAGATTCTGTATTTCTGCTCATAACAGTAGTACACATCACAACAGCATGGCTCATGGGACCTCACAGGACAAGATCCAATGTGCTGTGGTAAATTAGAGACCATTTTCTTTTGCTCAATATTTCACTGAAGTTCCCAGACTCCCTCATTTGCACAGTGCCTAGTTTGTCCTGCACAGGAATGGCTGCTTGAGAGTGAAACTCGTACACTACCTTTTCTGCATGTTTTGTGAATGACCATCCATTCTTGGTACCAAAGCCTCTTTCGCCTTTTTCGATGTGACAGCACAGACCGCAGCTTCATTGGAAATAAAAAGACAAGCGGACTGTCATGCATGCTCACAGCAATGTTCAAATTGTGGGACAGCTTGGGTAGATATTGCATAACTGCCAGTCTTGCCTTTTCTCAAAGATCCTGCGACGCAATGCTGGTGAGGGAAGCTGACGCAAGTATGCTGATGGCAATATTTGAACAGCAAGTCTAAGCAAAGCACTGAGTGCTTAATGATTCAGGTATACTGGTGTTTCCACATTAAAAAAGGGGCTCCTTCCAATTGATTTTCAAATAAATAAAATTTAGTGAAAGGAATGAGTGACTGATTTATTTTTCTGTGAATCTGTGATGAGGAAGTCATGTGTCCCCAAGCTCCATTCTAGTTTTGAAATTCGCTTGGCTAGGCTGACTTCAGCTGGGGCCCATTGTTTGCTTTTGACAGGGGTTACAAAGACACCCAGAAGTGACGGGTTGTAGAAGTTGGTGCAGATGAGCCTAGAGGAAAGGTGAGACCAGTAGTGACATACCTGCACATGCCATCCCACAATGTAAACAAGGTAGTGAGCAGGCATGACATTCTTCTATTCTTTTTAGCCCCTCTGAAGCTTGGTTGTCTTTCCTCTGGCTTAATAAAAGGACAACTAAAAGAAAAAGGCTCTGGTAAAAAGCTTCGATGTCCATTCAAGAGATGCGCTGATTGGTTAGTATATGAGTTGCCGTCTCGTCAGCTCATTCTTATATAGTAAAAACTGGGTGTCATGTCACTGAGCAAATCAAGGGACATGAACAGATTGCTGAGCAGCGTAAAGTGTAGTGCAAACTGCAAAACCACTTCTGATCTTGACTTCATGCTCTTTAATAGCATCAAGATAAATAGTCTGTCAGCAAAAGGCATCAAGCTATCTAAAGACGAGCTGGAAACAGTATTGTGTGACTGGGTTGCAACGAAGAGCTGAAATGATTTTCTTTTCGAGGACGTGTTCTATTCCATACAATATTGTGCATATGCCAAGCACAACAATTTAAAAGCAGACAACATGTAAAAGCCCAGTCACAGCTTGCGAGTTGTAAAGGTATTGCGACAATGTGGGCTTAAAAGGAACAGCTGCTGGCTAATTGCATGCTGCTCGATTCCTTGGAGCTGCTAAAAAATAAGCAGCGCCTCGGATGTAATGAATGCTTGTTCCACATCTAGCTTCTCTTTACCTAACAGTCAAGACCAACTGCCCTTTTAGAAGATAAAGCATAACAAAAGGAAGCACATAAAAGGAATGATGGGATATACATTTGATATACAAACATGCTGCCCTATCACATTTTACTGTAATACTGGTAACTCTTGGACATGACGATGCCTTGTGGGATGGTACCAGTTGGTTACACTTATAATAGCCCATAGGCACAGTTGCCAGTATGGCTATTTACAGCGCTCAACCGAGGCGCATTTGGCTGCACTGATGGCATCTAGTGGAAACAACTGCTTTCGAATAGCCTGCATCTGAGCATGTGCTCAGATGCAGGCTATTCCAGGCTATGTTCTCCAGTTTGTGATGTCAACGGTCACATATTGCTACTGTGAATTAAGCACGGCTACTTCATTGTGTAAAAAAATCTGAGCACATAAGTCTTTTCAAACCCGCTATGAACTGGTAATTGCATGGAAAGTGGCCTCGCAGCAGGGCTGTGAGACTTGCCAATGATGCTGCTGGCGAGGGCTTTTGCTTGGCCTGCATAATGTGACTTTGCAAAAAAAAAAAAGAAATTAGAAGTAAAGCTCTTTGACTTTGTTCGGAAACTTCCTTTTGAGCCTTTCTGCATACGGCTGACAAACAGTGAAGGGTTTTCACATTGCTTTTGCGATGTCAACAATGCAAACATGGGAGCCAGTTGGTTGATCATACTGGGGAATACTGTGCTACTTGCTAGACAGGGAACAGGTTCATTCGTGTGTTTTTCTTCACTTGTCCCCTGTCTAGCAAGTAGCACAGTATTTCCCTGTTGATGTCAATGGTCACATATTGCTACTGTGAATGAAGCACGGCTGCTTCATTGTGTAAAAAAAAATCTCAGTACTACGTACATTTTTTTAAACCGGCTATGAACTGGTAATTGCATGGAAAGCGGCCTCGCAGCAGGGCAGTGAGACTTGCCAATGTTGCTGCTGGCGAGGGCTCTTGCTTGGCCTGCATAATGTGACTTTGAAAAAAAAATTGGAAGTAAAGCTCTTTGACTTTGTTCGGAAACTTCCTTTGAGCCTTTCTGCATACGGCTGACAAACAATGAAGGGTTTTCACATTGATTTTGTAATGTCAACAATGAAAACACGGGGGCCAGTTGGTTGATCATACTGGGGAATACTGCGCTACTTGATAGACAGGGGACAGGTTCATTCCTATGTTGTACTTCACCTGTCCCCCATCTAGCAAGTAGCGCTGTATTCCCCAGTTTGTGATGTCAACGGTCACTTATTGCTACTGTGAAATAAGCACAGCTGCTTCATTCTGTAAAAAAAAAAAGATCTGAGTAAATAAGTCTTTTCAAACCCGCTATGAACTGGTAATGGCATGGAAAGCGCCCTCGCAGCAGGGCCATGAGACTCCTGTTTGGCCTGCATAATGCGACTTCGCGACAAAAAAAAAATAGAAGTAAAGCTTTTTGTATGTTCGAAAACTTCCTTTGAGCCTTTCTGCATGTGGCTGACAAACAACATTGAAGGGCTTCCAAATCACAAGAAAACGCAAGAAAACGCGACAAATATTGAAATGCAAACAGTACTTCCTCAAGTTTTACGAGTCCTACATTACAATCGATGCTTCCGGCATTACCTTGAAGCGCACATATTACTTGCGCAAGAGAAAACTTAGCTCCGTTTTCTTTCATTCAGATGTTCATTATTTTACGCTGGACACTGACTTCGGCATTTATATCGAACTGCTAGTAGAAGCACTTTATTAAAAGCAACTGCAAACAGCGATACAAAGGTTCTAAGAACACTGGGCTGTGCAATGTGCACCGAAGAATATAACAAGGACCATCGTTGCGCTAAGCAGGTAAATCTAAATGAGGTATCCAGCCACAGATGCTCGCGTACACAACAGTGCATCGCAAGCGTTGCAGCATAGGCAGAACAACTACTATAATGAATGCTTTGCCTGCAAATGAAGAGTCGATGACTTGCCTCAAGTGCTTCTTTTCCGGTGCGGTTCGAACCCGGCAGACGCTTGCAGCGTTGAACGTGAACGCATTGCCAGGTGCGGGGCTTCCGCCCTTCTCAAGCGTTTGACGTTACCGCTCGCTATATCAACCAACAACTCCAACCGTATAGATCACTGCACTTTGGACGCACGAAGCAAGGCGCAACAATCATCGACGAACGCAAACACCGGCTTTAGCGAAGTATTTCAACTTCAAAAACGAACAACTCGCATTACGACGCCGCCATGCCGCTGTTACTACGCGTCATGCATCGAGGGTATAGCAAAGTGAGTGTAGCAGACTACGTTTCAGCGGCTCCACTCCGCCACTGACGAACAACAAGGGGGCGCTAAAGTCACCTAACAAAATTCGTCAGCAAATGCAGTTTGTAACTGCCAATTTGCAGTGTGCCAGACCATGAAAGTACAAAAAACTATTTGCGATTTTGTATCCAGTGCGTGACAAGTGATTTAGGTACAGAATTGTTACAGAGTGGACTTTACACAAAAGAAAGCTGCGCTCCCCTAGTTGCGCTTCAGTCGAAAGTAGATGAACGCGGCAGTTTCACTAGTCGTATTAGGCCACTGCAACATTGTGTCTTGACGAAGTTAATGAAATGATCCGATATCCTTGCAAAGGGCAGTATTGTTTTCTATTAAACAAAATTTTAAATATTGTTAGCTATGACATAAAGCGCAGTGTTCTGAGTCAAATTGTTTGACTGAATTACATAAAATCTATTTAGCGGCAATAACGAAACTGAAACCTTGGCTCCAACTGCCAAACATCTAAGGTGGTGCGAAGGTTGCAGTGCAGTTATCTAGCGCTATTCTGTAGTTTCTAGTGCGAAGACCGTTAAAAGGACCTCGTTATTTTCTTTCTTCCAGCCTTGTTCAGCATTGCGAGCGTCGTTGCTCGAGATTTGTGCTTTTTGATACTTCCGCGTGCCGCTACAACGAGTTACAGCGTTCGTTATGAAGAAAATTGTGTCCCAGAAGGGTCATTGCCGCTCGAAATCTTCCGTGCATGTGCTATCTGAGTCGAAACAACCCATAAATCAGCGCCACGGGACCACCGCTGAGACCCAGCGCCCCTAGACGTGGCATACTAATATATTCTGCATGGTACGCTGCCTTAGGCTCCACTGGTTATTGGGGAAAATAGGCCCTGGCAAAAATGAGAAAAAGATAAATCATAAAGTATCAAAAATAGGCGGAGAAAGGGCACGCCAAGTCAGAATTCGAGTCCACTCTGACTATCTTGCCAGCCTGGGAGACAAAAGCAAATGGACGAAGAGCTATTTTTTTTTTCTTTTTATGGCCAGCAGCACACTTCACTTTCGTGGGTTCATGTCTCGAAGTGGATAGTCTGAGGCAGCCGCTATGTTAATTAAGATTACGACTGCTCGAACATTGAAGCTGGTTGCTGGAATTCTAGATTGGGCACTGATGTGGATCTCAGGCGCCATGGAGGAAGGAATACTTCCTCCGTGCTAGGCGCTCAGAAGCATGGAGTTCCAATTAGTTTCGTCACGCTGTTCTGGAGCTCAGGCGCGAAACCTAATTAAGATGGAATTCGTGACTATCAAAGCTTTAATCCTGCGCAGGGTCCAGAGACTACTTCGGTCTAAAAATTGATGTGTTATGTGATCGAGAAGTCGAATGGTTTATATGTTGCCTTTGGAAGAGGGAAAGAGCTAAAAAAACAGGCAGGATGTGCTGCAGTAGTACAAGTGCTGTGTGCTTTCTTTTCTTGCACACTAGTTTATATTACTAGGTAGTCTATGCTTTTCTTTGTTTCATTCTTTTTGCGTTGCTTTCCTAGAATGCAGTTATATTCACTGCTTTGTCTACCTTGTTTAAAGCCCAAGATTATGCCCGCAGTGCATATGTCGGTGGTAATTACATCATGGAGACTTTGGCAATTTTTTATAATAGCCTTTCTGATTCATTTCACCTTCCCTGTCTTATCCATTTTACTTTTTCTCAGATGTGCTTTCTTATTATATTACTGTTAGGTTAATTTACATGTCCACAATGTAAAGTTTTGTACTGTATAATTAATAACTCATGATTTCGGTTTTTCCTTGTGCATTATTTTTATTATTTACCATGCATTGTTCAATAATTTCCGTAAGTTCATGCTGGCAAAGTTAAGTGCCCAGGATGTGTGACTATATAAGTTCGCAGCTTTGCTGTTAGCCATGCAGTGGTCTCAGACCGCTGTTGTTGAGCTGGAAGCCTAACTATTAACCTGTTGTGTGGTAATTCACGAACTGAGGTGATCATGTATACAAAAAAGAACAGCCTAGATTGAATTCCACGTATAATATGAGAAGTTTCGTCCTCCATACCAGATGTTAGCCTTTGCTATATGTACTGTTTTTTGCTGCTGCTTTTACTTTAGTTTTCTGCTGTCTGATTTCTTTAGACTGTTTACCTCAGTTTACTTTAATTTATCAATTTTCCTTTTCTCTTTCCTACCTAAGCGGTGGTAATTATGAGTGCCACACCTGGTGTTTAAGAAATTGAATGATGGTGGCAAGAGCCGCATCCACCTGCCAAATCTTTTATCCTTTTGCTGCTTGGTGTTTGGT
>JAJIZL010023615.1:299237-344411 GCA_023969395.1 Amblyomma maculatum | reverse complement strand
TGACATTCACCAATAGAACTGCTTCGTGTCGCTGTATAATTTTGTTTTGGCAAGTTTTGTCCTATGTCATCTCATTCAGCTATGCAATAACCTTTGCCTTTAACGTTCCATGAATTGAGCCTATAAAAAAGGTACTCAACATTGAAGTGATTTCGGCACCACATCTTCAAAATAGACTCTCTGCTGATTAGTACAGTTTCCCTACACATCTACTTGTTTCTCTGAAGGCATCCCCTTCGTTTGTAACAAATATTTTATTTACACATTACGAGGAATTTTGTTTAATAGTGCTGAAAGATGGGCATGTATGCAAAGAGCCACAACACCAATAGCTGGCTTGTGGTGAAAGAAACCATGACTTCGTCCAAAATTATGTACAGCGAGTGTGGCGACTACCCTAGCTATCATGTGCGTTCTTGGTGCGCGCCAATTATTATGGTTATCTAATATATTATAGTGCAACGGTGCCCATTTTGCAGCATTTTGCATCTCTGTAATATGTGAGTGGTGTTGAAGAGCAAGTTGGCTTGATAACGACAACTGCTAGTCGCCTGAAATGCTGCAGAGATTCTGGGCACATTTTATATAGTCCTTGGTAAATGCTACATAATTTAATTCTCAACAAGTTTTGTACTTTAGCTTTTCTGTTCAAAATACCCAGCCTTTGTTCTTTCATGAAGTAATTGTTTGCTTTCTTTCTCAAGAGCATCGCAGTTATAAAAGCTGCAGTCCTCACTGACACCATTACCAGAAATAAAAAAATAAAAATGAATTCCGTTTTTTTTTTGCAATCTGTGCCCTCCTTATAGATTTAGAAAATTTCAACTCCTGGCAAACCACTGCTGTTAATAATTTTCTCAATTCGCTTGTTTTAGAGCATAACTGTAAATAAATGAAACTTGTGCTATTAATGCATGGCAGGTATGTGTTGAATGGATACCATTGCACTTACTGACATGCGAAATCAGCAAGTGACAACTTCCAATTTTAATGCACGATACCTTAATATCAGTATAAAAACTATTTTGTTCTAGTTAAAAATGAGGCTCTGATTAATTTCTGGAGGTGGCATGATGCATCGCTCAGTCAAAGTAATTGATTACAAAGGTAGAAGATTGGTAGTAATGTCGACAAAAAATGTGTATACCGAAATTATTTGCAGTGGTTGTCCAGCTTATGTTGAGTACAATTTATCTCAAATAGTTTATGTTATGTGTAATTGCAAGGGTCTAATTGTAGGTCTCACGTACTGCTAGTTGGTTAAATGCGACTAAATTGAGTTTATTGCATTACTAAGTCAAATATCCCTGAATAGCTTACGTCAAGTATATTTGAATGGAACCAACCCTACGCTGTAATTATAATTGTTATTGTTTGTACATTGTGATTAAGTATGAACTAAACGCATGAAATGATAAATTGTTGGATAGGTTACATTATTCAGCTGTTTGTTTCATCATATATGGATTACATTGGGTACCATTGTGCTGAATTATTGCAGGTCAAAATTAATTTTCATAGTTAGATGGTAGTGTTTATTATTCTACATTACACTGCATCAAGTCATATATCTGGAGAGCTTATGTCGAGTATATTTGCACTAGACTAATTGCAAGCCCTAATGAAATGTCATTGGGTAAATGTGAATAAAAATGGAAGCTCAGGCCATGAAATCATCACGTATGAATGAGTAGCTTATCTTAATATTCACCGGAATTATTGCAGGTTCTATTTAAAAATAAATTTCATCCTCTAAAATAGGAAGTCATATATAATAACATTTAATAGCTTATGTTGAGGGCTACTTGTAGGTCTTAATTATGATTTGTTAGCTATTTGGGAAATACATTGTGCTTAATTTGTATCATATATTTGTACGGAAAGATTTGCTAGGTCTAATAACAGTGCAGGTAATTGGTTTAATGATAGGAATAAAAATTGAAAATACTGGTGCATATATCAAATCATACATCTTTGGGTAGCTTATATCGAATGCAAATGCACTACATTAATTGCCAGTCTTAAATAGGAATCAATTAGCAAAGTGATGCAATTAACAATTCAACTTTTGCTTCTCAAGTCACATATATACCATAAAAAATTTCTCAAGAAGTACATAATCCAAAATTAAACAATAAACTGGGCAAAAAACATGGGCAAGTAAAATTTAGCATGTTCAACTTGATCAGTTAGAAAACCAACAAAAGTCACTAAAGCTATGGATTCACCACAATACGCTTGGAGACGTAATTACAGCCCCCTGGTAGTGTGTTTCCCATGGTCATTGCAATATACATGTTTTAACCTTGCGAGATGTAATACATGTGCACGGCAAGAGCTCTTAAGTACCACACACACACACCTATAGAGATTGACCCACACATTTTGACATTTGAACTGATAGTTCTCAACTGCATGCATATAATGAAATGTGCTGTTTTTGGGCAACCTTCCATGTGTGCAAGGCAAAGGAAATCACGGTTATTTAAAGCTGCTTAATTCAGTAATTATTACAAATTTAAGAGACACTTATTTTTAGGTCGATCATTAGGACATACAACAATCATCATTAATTATTCAATGACTAAATAGACTTATGTATATCCTTTTTGTGCTTTAAGTTTCACCCCTCCAGAAAGAGTGCATTGAAATACTGATGGACCCGGAGTGTAAGCAAGCAACATTGCACCCATTAAAAGGTTGCATCTATATGCACACATATAAATGATGCGAGTCATACACAGAAATGTACTTTATGGATATGCAATTCATAAGCAGGGCAGAACAGACCAGTTTGTTGTACAACTCAATTTTTAGTACAACAGAGTTGCGTTCTGTTGTACTGTGCTTTGTTGTACAACAGACCAGTCTGTAGTACAACACAGCAGTCTTTAGTACAACAGAGCAGTCTTGTGTTGTACAACAAAGCGCTGTGTTGTACAACATACTTTCCTGTAGTACAACAGAACCGTGTTGTGATGTGCAACAGAAGTTTATGTCGCACAACACAAAATTATGTCGTACAACAGAAATTTGTGTTGTACAACAGAAAATTCCTGTAGTATTTTTCGACTGGGTGGGCTCACGGGGGCTCCTTCCCTGACGCAGTGTATGTTACATGCAATAGGTGGCGCCACCGGAGACTTCAATGTAGCGCTCTGCTGGTTGAGCGGTTGCGTTCGTGCGACCGCGGCCTTCTCCGCTTTAGAAAAATGCACCGTCTTCATCCACACTTTTTAGATTTGCATGTGGCAGCTATGCAGAGGTTGGATATATTAGCAAGTTATGCTACTACTGGTGCTATACGATGAGCTAACAGGTTTCTAACTGCAAAGGCGTGTCTGATTTCTCTCTGGCGTCCTTGGCGAAAAGTGAATTAAACGCTTGTATGAAAATGAATCCGGCGTTTGATAGCCCCATTTTGTGACGTTCGTGATTCACGGCCGTAATGATAAAGAGTACAGAGACACGTAGGTTTGCGCGGGTAACGTGTAAAGCTGCATCCGTATTTCTAATAGACCGCAGCTGTCAGCACATTTTTGTCGCGCCTGCCTTCTGGATGGTGAATTTACTGTTGATGCTGTTTATGGAAGAAATGTGTATAAAAATTGCCACAATGCCACAAGTAATTACTGAACACATCTTAAAAGCTTGCAGTAGCGCATCCTCCGTCCATTATCAGCAGTTTAATCTGAAAATTTTCAGATAACTGCACAATTGTGAATGCTGTATTCGTGTAGACAGTGTTCTGATCTATAGGGAAGGACCTGACAGGAGCTGTAGGAGTGTGAAAACAAGTATTTAGTGGGCATCTCGGCTTGATGAACGGCGGCTCCACTGCTTCCTTGACAAAAAATACGTACCCGTGTTAATCTTAACTGAGAGAGGCGAGGCGTATATGTTGTAAGCATTCGATTTCTCGCTGGAGCGTGTCTTTTACTACTCCGAGTGCATCAATTAATTTGCTGCCCGAATGTAGTTCATGGCACGAAAAAAAACAAAAAAACACTCCGTGAACATATATTTTCGAGAACCACTGTATACGGCGCAAATTTAAGAAGACGACACAATAAAGAAAAGGACAGCACATGCTCACATGGTGTCTTTTTATTTCAATTGCGTTGTCTTCTTTGCGCCGTATACAGTGTTTCTCGAAAATATTTTCACGGAGTGTTTTTCTGTCGTGCCATGAACTGCACTACGAACACAAAAAAGAAAAGGACACAACATATGTGTCGTGCCCGTTTTTCGTTTTCTTGTGTTGTCATCTTTGCGCTGTGCACAGTGGTTTTCAAGTCATGAATGATCGCCCCACAGGCCGTCATATTTTCGAGCTTGCTCAAGAAGCAGTAGAGCTGAACTGACAATAGCTGAGTCGATCCCCATTGTCGCGGAAGTTTGTGTCGAGCTCCCGGCGACGCCGCGTTAGCAGGCTTGTACAAGCTTCGCAATTTAATTTCATTAGACTCTATTTAGCAACATACCCAGTACTGTGAAATATTAGATATATTCACTTCAGCTATAATATATGCTGGCTGTGGTCAACAGATATACCAGCGCATTCTTGGCGCTTAGTAATGCGTTGAATAAAGTTGTTTCCTAACTACTGGTTCTCCTTTTTGTTCACATTCGTGTCTGGCTTTGTGCTTCTTTGATGCAGCATGTCGACAATCCGGCTAGCTGGCCCTGCTTGCACTTTCCCTGGCTTATTGTTTCCACAAGGCCATAGAATGAAATACAAATAAAAACTAGGCTGGTGTACGTGTCGATGTGATCATGCAGGTAATCGTGTATTTATATCCATTAGGGAGGATTTATATTCGCTCCCATTATTTTCCAAGAGCCACATATCTTTTGATTCGTGGCGCCTTTCCCGTAAGCGTGTCCGGCAGCCTAGCACAATGGTTTTGTCATCGGGGTGGCATCTTCGTATCAGAAGTAACAATTCGTTGGGTCACATCGCCCACCGCAAAACAAAACCTCCGCAATGGCAAGAATACATCAGCGAAGGGGAAGGCAGGCAAAGGCAAACGGCGCGCAGCGCGCGGTGCCGCGCGCTGCTACATTGAAGGCGGCGGTGGCGGCCCCCTGCGGAGGCGCACAGACCTAGAATCTGCTGAAATAGGCGGCGTCATCGCAATGTATGGCGCCGGCTGAGGAGTGAGCCCACTACCCAATTCTAGCTCACTTTATCCTTGGTTTCAACAGTCTAGCGGCCTAGATGCTGATCCTCCACGCGAAAGCGAGATATACTACTAAATTCAACGGGTTGGGATGTACCAAACAGGCTGGCATGAGCGGGCGCGTCACTGCCACTCCATCACATTTGTGTACTCTATTTGTTGAGCTAGTCGCTATGTGTTCAATGGTAAAGCCCCAACGCTGGCTCAGAACTGAGGATCTGTACTGCTGATACGCAATACATGAGCGATAATGAATGCGAACTAAACATGTCTGCGTCCGAGTGTCAAAATTCAGCATAAACAACAATAATGAAAACAAATCAATAAGAAACATCTAGAACAGGCTGTCACTTTCCGTCCTAGCTCGAGAGATGATGTTTTTTGTGTCGCAGCGACAACTGATTTGTCCTTTTCTAGATGGCGCAGCAAACCTTCCCCGATTTCGTGCGTGTGCTCATCCTTGTGCGGGAACATTTTTTCCCCACCACTATGCTTTTCATAGGCTAAACCGATGTCTTCAATAATTGTTATGGTGTGCTGGTTCCACGGCAAGATAGTGTTGCGAACCTGAATACCTTCAAAATGTACCGTTTAATATACCTTAATTTTTTCGGCCTCTGTTGTGGTAAGCTTAGTGGAAATAAAAGTCCTACAACGAAGAAAAATGTTGCGGCAGTAATACATTTTCTGTTCTTAAGCTTATTGCAAGCCTGCTCCTTCGAAAAATAGTTGAGACGCGTTCAAACGAAGAATCTACTCTTTGTGCTGATGGGAGCCCTTTTTCTTTTGATAGATATTTTAGGGGGTCACTTTTCTTGCGTTTGCGATTAACGCAAGTTTCTACTCGAATGGCAAATAGACGGAAAAAACGTGCAGGAGTGCAACGTGGAAATTCCGAGGCGGAAGAAGCGTAAACAACGTGAACCAACGTAGCGAAAAATCAAAGGCGTGGAGGCAGTATTTCTTCTCAATGTTTATGTCACACTACCTTGTTGCTTGATGTAAAGGATTGAGAGGAATGCGCGCTAACAAGAAGAAAGCGCTCCACATCGGGCGGCTTATTTTGCGGCGGGCATAGCGTGTGGCTGAGATCCCCCACGCTTGTGCGAACGCTTGCCTTCCCTTTGTTTTCTGTCCTCCTAAGTATTGCTCGATTGCCCAGATAATAGGTGTCGTCATTGTCATTGTAATATTGCTCTTCCATCAAAAATTCCCCTGCGTGGTGGTTTTAAATTGATGCCTTGAGATAGGCTTGGTATATTTTAACACATCTCACAGAGGTATTGTCACGAGGTGTTCTCGTTCGCTTGGAATCTGCGAGTAAAGTTCTAAACAGTTGAGTGTTGGCGACATTTTTGTATCACGCTCTTTTTTCTTCCAACCTTCTTTCTCGTGTGCAAAAGCAACTTATACATTCTCATTGATCTATTAGTTTATCTAAGCAATTCGTACGTTGCACTGCGGCTCACTAAAGTACAGAGGAACGAAATCTGCTTAAGTACCATATGCATCAATCGGTTCGCAAGATATCACCTACCAGAGACTACCAGTGTTCTTAAATGCATAGAGTGAAGTTTACCGTTCAGCGGAAAACTCAGCGTAGTCGTCAGCGTTGTTACGGGAATCCACTATGGGTGAATACGACCGTATGGCGCTTTTTTTCACAGTGGATTTGTTATTACGTCGCACGGATTCTAAATTGCTTAGATAAACAGCTATTATAGGGGCGAAAACTATTGAATCATCAGTACGAAATGGAAATATGCAAAAGTGAATTAATTGCGCTGAAAAGAAAGTAAAGTAATTAGCTGGCAATGAGATCTGTGATCGTTGTGTGGTGTGAGATATCTGACCGTCGTCCTCTAGCCTGAAAGGCACGATCGTTACACTTGATTAAAAGAGGACGTTGCGTGCCTTCAAGTGATAAGAAAAGAATATGAAAATAAAAACATGTCCGTGCCTGCAATGAAACATTCATAACTGAATCGCGGGTCTCTGAAAGCATGCCAGTAACCCAAATACATCACGCATTTATGACAGAACGTAAGTTTCCCCTGGAATTTTTCCAATTCTACTGTTTTAATTACTACTTTTCTTGTTTAAACTACTGCAAGCCACTTGACTCAAGCTGCCACACTATTCTTCATTCATGCATGAACCACAATAACCAATTCGATGCCGTTATGTTAAAAGACTGTATGTGACGAAGCACGTTTGCACGTGATAAACGATGGGTGACTGGCCTTTAAATGTATTTTCAGCAGCCCTCGTGAAGAGGAAGAGACGAATTGCACATTTCACTTTGTCCTTCATGAACTTCAGACAACATTCTGCTCGAGTACAACGTTTACCGATTTCTGCATTGTTTGCTTCATTCGCATTTATGTAGTTCTCAATATATTTTATTTTGCTCCCTTTGTATGAGCGACAGTGCTGCACGAAACGCGAAGGGTTGACCTCCAATATTTGTTCGCGTGCCCAACAGTAATGAAGTGCATATCAAGAAATTGCCGTAATACGACTCATAGACGGATTACTAAGGGCGCACAATTCGAATCAGCACCGAGGCTGAGCTTCAAATTTTTTCATTGTTCTCAGCTCTCAATGTTTAAGAGAACCTTCCAAATTTTGCATAAAGCGTATGACATCTGAACGCTGGAATCGAAGGAAACACAATCAGGGCTGGTGGCTTGTTAAGCAGCCAAGTGTAAGCTTTCATCGGCTTACAGAATTTAAGTAGGGGTTTTCCCGCTTTCTTTGCACGAGAAATGCACACTACCAGTTTCTAATTAAACTGCTTCACAGTTCAGACGCTAAACGTTGATGCACATATGGCTGCTTCCGAGGCTTATCGCTCGACATGTTTCTTTTACGTACTTGAGATAATGCAAAACGTATTCCTTATCTGCTCGTGCTTGTTGTGCGAGGTTTCCTGAGTTCTTGTATTTTGTTTACTGCAAGCGTAAATGGTCCTACCTGAGGTCTGTCGTTTAGTATTGGTTTTTCTGTAGTGAGTGGGTACCAACTGAATAGCTGGTGCGCTAACATGTTAACATAAAAAATCTTTCAATAGGAAAGTACCATTATCTGAATCTACCTCCTTTCTCTCAATACAGGCATTTTTTCGTTTTCTTACATTTCCGCTGTTCCACGTACACTTTAAAGATCGAACAATGAGCTCCGTTGTAAACTTGGGCGAATGTTCTCCTGACGTCGAATTTTTGCTCTGTACGGCATAGAGCACTATCCATAACCTGCTGACTCAAGCGGCGGCCCTACAGTGAGCAATAGATAGTTCCGCTAAATATGTTAAATCTGCCATCCTACAGCCTTCCGCGAGGAAACCCACGCACGTTCATGCCTGTCGCCAACCGCTGTGTACGCCGTAAACTCGCTGTGGCGCCAGTCCGTCGCCAACTATCTGAAAACCGATTTAAATAAAGTTCGACTTTGAAATTCTAGGCTTGTCGATCCATTCAGCGGAAGCGGTTACCAGCTGGCTTTCTCAGCTTAAAAAGCTGGCGATGCAGACCTTCAGTCTAGTCAGACATATTGCGCCTAAAACAGGAGGTGCTCGCTCCAACCTCGCACGAACGATATTTGGTGACAGCGGTCCTGCAGCCAAGCCACATTTGACAAGCACAGCTTCAGAACTTTACAAGGGCGCAATAGGATCTCATGTGGAAGCCGTCAATAGAGAGGGCTATTGAAACTATCACTTCCCTTCCCCACATCACATTGATCGGGGCACTGTAAAAGAATGTTCAGTTCAAAACACTAGATGAGCTGATGCAGAAGTGGTGTGATGCTGGTAGCCTTAAGGCCACCCTTTGGTACTCACAGTGGGCGCTCCAGGCCCATGCTTCATCGCACACCATACTGTCGCCACGAACGCTAGGTCTTCCTCCATTGAATTTGGGTCAGCTGCCGGACGACGAATCTATTAACCGACCTCATCTTATGCAGCACCGCCGCTTCGCGAAGGGTCACTGAACAACTTGCTCCGCGGCTAGATCATTATACGTGTACATTCCATCAATCGTGGATGCGAAGCGATAACTGCAGTTTACTGTTCTTGCAAGCCTGCACTAAACAGGACGTCCAGATTACAATTTCCAGAACCCCATTCTTTCTTTTGTACTCAGTTGGTTGCCGTCCAAGAAGCTTTTCGCTATCTAGCCGCCGTTACTTTGCTGCCCACAGGCACAATCATCATCCGCTTCGACGTCCTTCAAATAACATGTCGACTCCAAGACGTTAATCGCTACCTAGGAATCTGCAGAATATACATAATCTGGTGGCTCGCATGCCCCAAACCATTCGTGAGTGCCTCCCACGTGAAGTACTCACCGCACAAAGCTCTGCATATTCTGTAACCTACCTTGTGAACCTACTAGCATTAATGCCATGGATTCTCTTCATGGATGATGATACTCTCCTTAAAAGAAATGAACACCTCCGGCGCCGCACACGTGCTCTCTTCTATGAGTGCGCGCGGTGACCCTCCACCGCAGTCCTTCCAGCGCAGAGGATGGTGCTCTTCGAAGGATCCGAGTCCAGGATTTCCTCACTCCTACCGCCACTCGAACATGGTTTCACTTTCAATGACTATAGCCGCGCCCAGGAGGTCCTGAATGCAGAGTGGTGGGGGGGGGGGGGGGAGGGTATTCAACACTTGTGCGTTTTCACGGCGCTGAAGCCGTTGAGAACTCGGCACCTGGTAGCAATAAATCTCTCGTCGAACAAGCTCTAATCTTATATGGTTTGAACGAAGGAGCCATATATGATGGTTCCTTCTATGACTTCCGTAAGTTTCCTAATCTTTTTCGATCATTTAATACCCTTTTTTACTTTTTGCTGATTACTTTATGCTATGAGGCAACAAACAACGCTATTACAAAAAAAAATCTTGGGAAACTTCAACGAAGACTTAGTAAAGAAGAAATAATTACTGACATCTTCTCAGGAGCCCATCAAAACTACAAAAGAAAGTTTACCAGAAACATCGCGCGTGACAAAATATTCGTCCTGAGAAAGTGTTATAGCTTTCATTTATAGCCGAACTGATGCGCACTGGCGGATGATACTATGGTTACTTCGTAATCAGCGCGTCGGAGTGTCTATTTTCGTACTGTGTCGACTGATAATGTGAACAACAAACAGTCAATGCCTTTGCGTTTCTATGATCGATTAGACACAAGGCGAAAAATTCGCTGCACAACAAGGAGTCGACAGCTAGCTCTCTTCTTGGGCTGAGCTTTGCATGTGCCTTTCTTTACGCTTTCCAAGCTACCATTTGTTTCAGTGTAGCTGCGGGCTTTTGGGTACAACAGCTGGTATCAGTACAGCGTCTGCGTGAACACAGAAAAACTCTCAGGGTCGAGAAATCTCATACTAAGGCTCCTGAACTTAGTGCGCACAAGTGGGATGTATGGCCTAATGGTGACCGAGAGCACTGAAAGTGCAACCAAAAGAAAGCTGGAAGCACGTGCATTCGCCCCAACACTACACAGGCCGTCTCACAACGGGCGGTTTAATACCGGGGAAGATCGCACGCCGATGAAAAAGACTATGGCCTTCAGCCTCATCACCCCCCCCCCCTCCTTCCTCTGATTTTTTTTTTGGCGGGACCATAACTTTTTCCTCCCTTTCTTCCCTCAGCGTCCACGTCGGCAAATAGCCGAAAATTTCTTTGTACGCAGCCGTACACATTTGTGTCCCTGGACGATTTTGCGTCACAAAATGGCCCAGACCAAAGACTTGCTTCTTTGAGGCTGCTGAAGGGAAAGGAAGGGCAACGACCTGTTGTGGAGAACATTTCACTTCTTCGTCTTATTACCACCGCCCGTGTTTTCTGAATGCGTATTACCACAAAGAGAGACCTGTCACAGCTTCGAGGAAAGGTCAGGGCAAAACCCCCGATGCTATGCAGCTATAGATTTCAGCAGAGGGTGATTCGTGCCGTTTCGTGGTGCGAATGTCCTCAGTCAGGCCAAAGCGACGAAACACAGGGCCGTTTGAAACCCGATGGCGCAAGGTCGTATGAGACGTGACCAAGGTAGGGTGCCGACCTTTATATATTGAATGCTTGGGAAACCAAAATAGGCACCATCGCAAGCTTGGCGAATGCTATTGAGGTAATATATGGCTCGTCTGGTGCATTGAATATACTAAAACCTCTTGTGAAAATGTACAAATGTTTGGTGCATCTCCATTTGCAAATTAGAATTCCATGAAACAGGCCTGAAAATACTTACTCTGGCGGAAAGTTAAAATTAATTAGCACAGTTTTTTTAAGCTTTCAAGAAATAGATATGTGAGAAGAAAACTGCTTCGTTTATTATTCGCAGTGATGCTCAAGCTAATGCGTTGCCCCCATCAAAAGCCAGAAACAGAGTGGTTACAATGTTTGGTTGTTGCTTTGTTTCTTCACAGTCTGCTAGAACAAGCTTGCTTTTACCTGAAATCAGTGCATCTTGTCGCAGGCGTAAATCACTTCACAGTAATTCAGCGCGCGTGCCAGTCAGAAAGTGCCCTTAATTTTGTAGCTGACTGCTATTAAGATAAGGCTAATAACGATACATGGAAGATTGCATTGAGCACCGAAATTAAGGGGTGCATTCATCGTAGCATGCAGGGCTTTTCACCTACAATTCGTGAATGTTCAAATCAATGAGGTACATCGCAACTGCAGCAAACCTAGTGGTACACTCTTTGACGTAATGTGGCGCTCCTAAGAGTATTTCTTATATTGCATTCAATTTGGTAATTTTGAAGCACGAATTTTGAAGTACGTATAACACGCAGTTTAGGGCGATGTACGATTATGTTTAAGGTGTAGACCGAGTTCACAAAGAAACATTTTTTTTGCATTAATTTAAAGAAAATCCTCGAATTATGACATAAATCTCGTGGCTACGCTCAGGCTCTGCCATATGGAATGGCTTCCAAGCGTGTTAGGAACGGAGAAAGCGTGCGCGCTCACTGGAATTACCCCGTTACGATGCATGAAGGGTGAATGAACGTGTCCATCTAAGCCGTCGCTGCTCACTTCGGTAGGCTGCACAACTGTAGAAGCAAAGAAAACGGAGGCTATCTTGTGCGACATGACTGTGTTGCTTTCTCTTTCCTGGTTCGTTGAACTCGCGTTTGGCGGAGCTCGAATCTGTAGCACAAGAGCATAATCATGTGCGTTAGTTCACATATTGTTGGCATTTTTTTTTCGCAAAACAAAAATTCACCACGAAGAAGCGCTGCCACAAAGAAATTTCATCGCTTGCTTCTGAATTTCCCTTACAAAAATAAGAAGGCTCTTGGTCTTAAAAGAACTGCACAGTATTTGCAGAATTCATCTCAGCTGAATTATTATTTATTCTAGCTTTAAATACACAGACTAGCGTTACGCGATGATTAGCAAGAGGTCGCTGTCTTCATCTAGCTTCGGGTACCGATTGCTTTAAATTTTTGGTTTATGTTTAGTGTGACATCATGTATATCCTCACACCAAGTTTTTTATAGGCAAATTTTACTTCGCATTTCGGTTTTCTGTTCGAAATAACAAGCACATTCAACAAATGAAAAAGGAAAAGAATTCTTCACGAACCTTCATCATCTATGTATTCACAGGAAAAAGCAATCGACCGACGTTCACATAGCCTAATACGCGACTGACTGCGTTAGCAGAGCGCACACTTAGGATACTGCTCCCCTGTTATTGATTATCCCTTTCGCAGGATACCTAATGTTGCTCCATTAACTTATTTGCATTTTTTCTCTAATTTATGACTGGCTTGTCATTTTGTGCTTCAATTTGCTTATTTACCTTTCCTGCTACTTTAGCTGGCGAAGATATTTTGTGCTTTTCTATTTGTTGCATTAGAACTCGTTCGTTTACATTGCTCGTGTGGGATCAACCGCTGACGCCCTCTCACTGACGTTGTCAGATGACGCACGCACTCGTTCAGGTCGTGCTTCTCTTTCTCCGTTCACTTCTGGGCCTCGCTGCTCGCTGCCTTCCCGCCTCCGCTGATGCACCTTTTCCGTTTTTAATTGTAGTCAAATGTGCTTCTCTCACTCGGCTGAAGCGTCGCTCCACCTCCGTGCGGAGTGGTTACGGAGGTGCACATGCATGGGCGACACAAATTGCACAGCATCCTGCACCGGAGGCGGTCCCTCGCTGCTGTCACGTGCCTCTACGTCACATGACGTCATCCCGCCATCTTCGCCTAGCGATGTCAGATAGCGCGAAAAGACGACGACGAATATTCAAGGTGGACAGTACTGGCGCCGCCTCTCTTCTCACTCCTATGCAGCTTTCGGGACCTTCTTCGAGTTTTATCGCAGCCAACCTTCGCTGTACAAAACCACTCAACAAGCTTAAATCAAACGTCTGGACGTGCGGTGTCCTTCTACTCCTTGGTCCTCATTTTGTGTGCTACCTTCAATAGGAACAAGATTCAACTCGTCCAAATTTCAACCTTACTACCTTGCTACGTCTGTACACTTACTCCCAATGGAACTCATATGTATCAAGAAGTAGAAATTATTACAATTTTCCGTGTGTTTTCAACGTTACTTATATCATGAACCAGTTCACATAAGGGTTTACAATGCGTAATGTGTTCTTAGGTAGCAGACGAAGAAAAGTCCACTTGTCAAAACATTGCCTCGACCTGCTAACTGAAGCTCCCCCCCCCCCTCCCTCAACCCTTGTTCAGTGTTCTTTCATATTTAAGTAGCAGAGGGACGTTTGAAAGGAATTGACGTAGAAAGAGGCTGAAAAGTATATAGCAATAATATTGCTGGGTGCACTCCAAGATACTACACATTCTGCGCATTAATAAGCACGGCTATAAGGAGTTCATTCTGAAGGTAGCGCAAAAAACGAGGACCAAGCTAGCGTTACCTTCAAAATCAACAAGATTCAACTCGGCCTACTTTCAATCTTACTACGGCTATAAAGAGGCCTGGTACAATTGCCCTTTACTACGCTCTTTATTTATTCGTATCCTTAAGGCTTACATGAAGTGTTATTAAAAGGAGGAGCTGAAGAACATGAGTACGCCGAGAAGGCATGATATATGCTTTGTGTGGCAACAAAACATGGGTGTTGACTGTTTGGAAAGCAGCGTGCGGTTGTACTCTTATTTTTGAGCTGTAAAAAGGTGGAACGTGGCTGTGTAACATTTTTACGGGCATAATAAGAGCAATTGCAGTCTAAATATATTTACTCCGGTACGCATTTGGCACCGATATACGTTGCCGGTTTATTTAGAATGCTTGAAAAATAGTTTTCTGGATTCGGCATCTCACTAGGAAATGCATATTTATAGCTTAGGTAATGCGCTCTCATATCATTGTTACGAAACCAACATATTTAGATATATGTATGTCGTGCTGGTCAAGACTTGTCCAGGAAGGAATGCGCTAATATTCTCTTCATAAACGCTTTACTTGGGAGCTTTGAGTACGACGTATCGGGAAGTGAAGAAGGGCTTTGTGCAACTGCCATTACACCTTTTTGCTTGTTAGTATCTCAATTTAGCAATATTAAACACGACCAATGCGGAGGGTTGTACTGCGACCAGGCCTTCAGTTCCTGTCAGCATTTCCGCAGCAAGCGCGGGTACGCCTCTATTACAAACTGATTTATTTTATGGAGCCTCGCCTCGGATGCAAAATTGTATTTTTAACTGAACTGGTGATCACCCACTCTCCTAGAAAACGGTCGTACGTGGCAAGGATTAGACATTCTATCTTATGTACCGAATATATTGCACTCCGGCACAGCCCGAAAGCTGTTGTCGAGGTGGCTAAGTATAGGACAGTCCACTTTTAGAGCAAGGCACGCCATAGTGTGGCTGTTGTTTTCTGAGTCAGTGCGTCGGAATTAGGTGGGCACCGAAGCATAATGAAAGCACATGTGAAGCCCCACCTGGAGGTCTCTCTGCATCTGCGCCGCTTTTCTTCAATGTGCGGCCATCTTAGACGCAATACGGCGCTTCGAAGGCAGCGGCCGTCCCCTCACGTGGTGACCGTAAAAGCCCGCTCACACTTGCTAGTCACGAAGGCCGTGTGAATGATTATCGCATGCTACCAGGGAGCCGCTCGCCTTAACCGTCACCTCCGAAATTATAACAAGGCCCATTTCATGACCTTCGCTCCGATCAGCTAATGTTACGACGAGCGGATGAGCGATAAACAATCAGCCAATGAACCTGCGGTACGGGCTTGGGTAAAGTGGCGAGAGGACACTACTTGACGCGACTAAGATCCGTACTCGACCCTTCATTTGCTGCAGCTTTACCGCCCTCCATTGTCGTCACGTAGGCTGGTAGGGTGGGCGGGCTTTGTCAATATCTTAGTGGTGAAGCCTCGGCTGATGCTCACACTTACAAAGGCGACGCACAGGTTTGTTTCCCGAATTGGTGTCGTTCGGAACGAGACTTTTCGATCGGGACTTTACCCGCAGTGAGAAGCAGAACGTAAAAATAAATTCCGCTGTCTTCAACTTCGCCGCAGATTGGCTACCAATTTGCGACCAGAAGTCGCAAGGTTGGAGAATCGAGCAGCACTTGAAAGGCCTGCGACTGTCGCTTTTTGGACCCGAACGGCTTCACAACCTTTCCGAGTCTCAACTTTGAACGGGCCTTGAGAGTGGACGATCATGTACACGAGAGTGCTTTGAGATTCGGTGCTCTCTAAAAAGGGAGTGCGCACGCCCATGTAGACCACGCCTTCGTATGGGAGACCACTCTGCGAGCCCAACTTGCTGCTTCCGCTAACCAATCTCTTAACCAGCGACTTTTAAAGAGTTGTTCGCTTTGAGAGGGTCCATTATGCAGACAGCCTTAAGATATCGCTCGTAATCTGCTCCTTTTATGAATTCAGTCTTTCAGAGAGCATGCGAAATTTGCGCGCAGGTGTTATTTACCAAATTGGTAGATTTCAATACAGATAACAGTGTTGTGATATCCTTAGCTAGCAATGCCTACTTAACAAATTTTCCTTAGGCTCCACACTATCAGGCCCTAAGCAGGCCGTCTACTGTTATCGACTTCAGTGTCAGCCAAGATGCTAAGGTTCATTTTCTTGTCACATTCTGGAGGTCAAAATCCGTCGTCTGTGCGTGCTTGGCATGGCAATTTTTATGCAGTGTTCCATGCAGTACTGGCTGTCATCTTACCCTGTGCCAGATCCTCATCTTACCGAAAATTAACCATGCTTCTGTTGCTTACCTTTCTGTCTGCCACACATCTCAGCACCCTTCAGAAATGTAGAAATAAGCTTTTCAAGAAATGCCACCGCTCGTGGGGTCTACACATAAATTCCTCGAGACGATTACAGGGCTGCTATGCGTCCTATATGCTATTAAACAACCTGAAGACAAGACAGCAACCATGCATGAGACCTTGCCTTCTTCTAAAGGTGTTTGCATGTAAAGGCGCACAGAAAATTAATAACAGCGGGCCATTGCCTTCAAGAACGTTTAACTCGTTGCCTGATAAAACTGGCTAAAGCTGATGTAGATGCAGGCTAGTAGGCAAAATTAGCGTTATTTTCTCGTACAGGAAACACTGATAGGAAACACGTAATTGCAATTTGGACAGATTACGTGCTCCCTTTTCACATTTGTAGATTAACTGCATGCACCTAGCATATTTGGTCGAACTTCTCGGCCTCAATGGCCTGTACAATAATGCCATGTGTTGGACGCGTCGTCGTACTAATTAGGCCTCATCCTGCAAGTGATGTGCTGTAGATGCTTTGATGTAAAGTGATCCTAATATATTTAAACTTGATTTTAACCATTTCACACGAAGCCTGCTGTGGTAACCGGCCCAGTAACGTATTTTCGTTCTTAACCGCTGCTACAATGTGTTGTCGTTCTCATCGTCTTCATCATATTCATTGATTTCATTGCTCGTTTTTTTTTTTATTTCGCATTCTCCGTTTAAATGCAGCACCTATGGCTGTGAGTAGGTGCTTCACGAGGCAATGTATAAATGATAGGCCGCTAACATGGTCCGAAGGATAGCGCGAATATTGCGATGTAGGACCACGGAGGCAGGTAAATAAAATTTAAGCTGCCCGCTTAGTTAAAATATTGATTACGTTCCTGTTGCGGATGCACATCACTTAGCGTGAGTTCTACCGCCCCTGTTATCTCATTTTGAATAGTCTGCTTCCTGGAGCCGTCTCACGCTTCTATGTTAAGGCAATAGCGACAAAGTAAATATCGGCCTTTCTTTTCACTCATGCTATGTTGACCACTTTTCACGTTCATTCATTTCACTACCATCACTTCATGGCGTCACCAGCACGCATCCACACGTACTACTCGCTTCGTTTAGCACTTTGCTTCGTAGAGAGGGGAAAGAGAAATTGAATAAGAGCACTCTGTTCTTTAAACAGCAAATTCTCTTTTTTTTTTGCGTCCTTATGAGCTCCTTGTTTGATGATGCTTTTTTAAAATACGGCCTCTTGTGGAGCCTTTTTTAGGCTCGGCGACGATTTCGGTGGTCGGCGGCAGCGAGAGGCGTGAAAAAGCGCCCACACACACACAATTGACAGCCGCACAATAGAGGACACACTACACCTACGCTTTTACACTGCGCTGATAAATGGCTGCTGTCACAGAAGCTTCCTCGTCGGTGGCACTATCCGCCTTCCGGTTCACGGACGTCATGTCAGGATGGGTTGCATTTCAATAAATTATTCCGGGAGAAATCTTCCCCGGAAACGTTCCTTTCGAACGACAGTTCTCTAAAGAGGGAATGCTTTTTTCATTTGCAAGTTAATCAGTGAATAACCCTATATCGAAGTCGGTTCGGCAAACTTTCCCAGTGTATCAGCGCATGAAGTTGTGCTAGTTTGTTTGCCATGAATAATATCACTGCAAGAACGTGAAGACACGAAGAAAGTGTGAATGCTCATTTTTGTTTTGTCATTTCCTCTCGTCTACGGTTTGCTAAAATTACTGCTATCTAAATCAGAGAAAGGCAAATTTTCGAGCATGATGAATTCAACGGCTGCAGAGGTGCAGCCAGTCCTTTTTTTGGGGTTATTTCGATTCCCTCCTGCGAATTCATAAATGATCCAATAAATGCCCTGCCATCAATTTACGCCAGTCTGCAGCAAAACTTCATGACGATGTGTTTTTTACGTCTGTTGTGAAGACACAGCTCTACCGCAAGTATGTACCTCTCAATGTCAGACGTATGAGGCGCCTTTCACACATGGACTCCCAAGTAGCTGAGAGATATTTCTTCGATATATCCGTTGGTCATGAGATCTATTTAAACTGCCTCACTTAGTATGACGACCTTCCACAGCCCAAGTATTGATGTTTTCTAGGCTGAAATTATTGGAAAATGATTCCCTGACCCGATACCGAGCAGACCGAATCACATTCTATTGTGGCGATATTTGGCTATGGCTCCCGTTGCACCGTTAAGTCTAAATCATATTCGGCATCATTTATAACGAGCGCACGTTAACATTGATGCACCTGTCTGCAATAAAATAGGTATAAAGGTAGCGCTGCAGGAAATATCTTCTGCAGTCTAGACTGTAACTCCATCTGACAAACATTAAGCTACCCGGAACATTAGGGTCCAAATGAGGATGTAAGGTGGAGGCGCAGCGAACAACTCAGTCATCAGCAGTAACGACTGATAGCTATAATGCACCGCAAAATATTGCCATATGTTGTATTTGAGCCAAGAAGTCGGTATGGAGCGAGGTATACGGGCTTCGGAACAAGTATAAAATAATATTTTTTGTTTGAGAGGCGAATTCTTTGGGAATCGTTTTTCACTTTTGTAGCACAGGTTTCCATCCTGCCTAGAGCCAGGACAAGAGCAATGTAATCTGAGTATGTCATATAGCTTTTCTCTCTCTCTCTCTCTCTCTCTCTCTCTCTCTCTCTCTCTCTCTCTCTCTCTCTCTCTCTCTCTCTCTCCCCCCCCACGTATGTTCTTTCTCTCTTTTAAAATCGGTAGCATGCAACTTTCCTAGTCTGGAAAAAAAAAATATTCTGTGTTGTCGCTGATGTCCCAAATATGATTTCCGGTCAGTGCTTTCACTGTCGACGCATAACCTTGAGAACTTGGCCGGAGGCGCACGTGGGGATGCTTGAGAGCAGCGTAGGCAGCGAAGGGTTAAAGGAATAAATAATGCAAGACAGAATGCGCTGACGCCGCAGTCCTGCCTACTTACCGATGCATGGCAATATTTTAGATAGTTGAAGCAGGAAAATTAACGTTTCTTCTGCGGCGGTACTCCACCAAAGATGCCGCATATCGCTCGACAACTCGGCCGTACTCACTGATTAGTCGTATATCGGGCACAGCAATGATGCAACTGAATTTAAAACAGACGGAAATCCCTCGCAAACAGCCCGCTGCTTGGCCGGCGCTCTCCTCTGTCGAAGTCAGAAGGAAATTGAGCTTCGCGAGGTATAAATCGCGACATATGAACGGGCCATACGTGTATATAGTTTTGTGTGAAATTAATGTGTGTTAAATTCGGTGTGAAATTAATGTGTGACGCTAAAGTTAACCTACGTTTACAACTTTACTTCTGTCCAATGCTTTTGTTTTTTAAACTTTTTTATTTTTCTACAAAGTCTACATTTGGTGGTACCGTGATCACTGGTCGAGAAAATCACGACGCTCACATTACTCTTTGTTATGGGTAATAAAAAAAATGCCTCTGAAAATCTTTGTGGTCAGCTTAGCACATGATATTTTTACCCTGATATTATGAAGTTGCGAAAATGACGCGCGAAGTTTTCTCTAAGACCATTTAATTTACGAAGCCGGTTATCTGTAGCTTTGTCAGTGTTGTGTTCATATTGAGCGGCTATGGCGAGCTCGAAACTGTGAGGGCCGTGCGGTACTGGTTATTGAAACAAAGGAAAGGTCATTGTTTCATCCCATGCAGCTCGAGCAAGTCTGGCGCGTTGTTGTTCCGCACAAAAGCAGAACCGAGCCCGTCCAATTCACAGAAAGTTCCGTACAAACGCAGCTTCTGAAGATAACGTGTCACACTATTACATCTCAAAATTGAAACTGCATGATCTATCCCGCCACATCATGTACTATCGGGCGTGTGAGTTGCACTGCTCGTTGGCGTGGCCAAACGAACTTCCTTGCGCAGTGGCCCTGACCGTGATGTTGCCCTGGTATCAGGTGAGAGTGGGGCTCATTTTGCAACCGCAATTCGACCCACGTATTTCTCCTTAGCTTGAACTCCACTCATATCATGGCAACTTTTGACAAAATATGAGCGACCTGTCTACCTCCATTTACCACGAAACACAAATCCAACCACAACACCTACGTTAACGTTACCAGTACAGTAATGTGTTTGCTCGTTATTCGAAGTTCGTATGGCATGCATAAAAATGGAGCAGTGCATAGAAGGTTGTCTCGAAAGAAGCCTTTGTGAACACTTTGCACTACGGCACTTGCAAAGGGCGAACTGTGACTGCTTTTACGTCTCGGCTCAGGTGCTTGTTTTATTTTATTATTATCTAATTGGTGGGGGGGGGGAGTGTTCCATGTGCCAGATGAGGTACGTCTTGTGGGTCCAAGAAACGAGGATGCCATAACTATTGTACAGCTATATTTATAGACATTTTATGCATGCAGCTCGCCAACCAGACTCACAAAACCAGTCACACACAGCGAAAACAAGTGCGGTACTTACGAGCGCAGCAAAACGCTCGCCAGGAAGGATGTACGAACTCGTGTTCAATATCCAACAGAGCGGGTAGCATAGAGAAACACGCCACAAAACCCTGACAACCACTTTTCAGTGTGTGCGTTTGTTTTCATCTCGCGAGTTTATTTTGCATTATTAAAAAATAATATTTATCTTTTGCGCGATGTCTTTACAAATGTTGGCTTAAGAGTTGAACATCATTGAGCTAACGGGTCACTGCCGTGTGAGCTTTCGTAGCCATGGGTTGCGTTTGTACGTCGTATTCAAAATGTTCTGCGTTTACATCCCATCCTACTTGAGATAGAGCAATGTTCTTTTTTACTCAATCGCTTCCGTTTCGTTCCAGGTACCCTCCTAAAACTTTGGTATTATTGTCATTTTTTTTCTTTGGTCCTGAATTTATATAGACCAGTTGATATAGTTACTTTTTTGCTGAGCGGTCGGACAGATGAACGGGCATAGAGAAACAGACAAGTAATCAGCGCAGATATCTCATCGGAAGTTTGTTTGTCATAAGCGAATGAAAAGGCGAAAAAGCCAAAGGCCATTTCTACCACCGTAGACATTGTGCCTCCTGGTGACCTTGGGTTGGCACAGGGTGTACGATGCTATGCATGAGTCGGCTATGGGTAGACTGTTGCCATGTTAGGTTTCGTGAACAGACGCTGTCAAGGACACCTATCGCAAAAGATTCGTGATTGGGTCGTATCATGTGATGTAGTGCATTCGCACCAAGATTCCACTCTATCTCGCCGTCTCCAGTAAATGGAAGCATTAAATGATTTGAAGGTAAGGCATACCGCGGTCAAAGGCGTCACATTTCTCCTTGTGTACATTGCTCTGACTAAGCATTCAACGTGTCCATCAAGAAGTGAGATAGATTTGCACGTTTACAATTTAGCAAAAGTGGGTTCACCTTCACGTTGACGGCGGATTTGAGGCGTACATCTAGACGCTATTCCTAAAGAAACTTGGCTTAGACCCAAGACCCAAGATTTTTTCTCGGCTCTGCTGTCGACATGAGGAGTTTGCACTAAAATGTCGTTAAACACATTCCAGTTTTAAAAACCAGAAACGCATAAGTGCATAGTGCTTCTGTTCTGCATTCCCAACTAAATGCAGTGACGCAGCAAAAGTACTCAAAATAGATAAATCCGTTTTCAAGAAACAGGACTAGCTCGAGCACAAAGGTTGTTCATCGGGTCAGAACAAGAGAGGGCGAGTAATGGAGCAAACAAGAGGAGGAGAAAATTAAGGCTCCTAGCACGGCAAGTACATAGGCGGTTTGATTTTCCCGCTCTAGCCACTAAAACACGCCATCAGCTAACGTGTGGCTTTCTCCAACGTTTATCCAGCGGGGACATCCAATCGCTACGACCACCAGAGTTTGCGGAATGAGCCTATAAATATTTTTTAAATGGTGTTCAGTGCTGTACGCAATAGATGGCTTGTAATCGGTTACTTGTAGTTATTTAAGTTTTTGAGCAGTTTTGTAATCAACTACTACTGTTGTCAAAAAGTAACGTTCCGGGCAATTAAATCGTTTTTCGATAATTTATTACCAGTTATGAATTGCTTCTGCGGATGAAGAGCTACAGGGGCAGAATGCCTCTGACAATGTGACTGCGTCATATTTTTTGGCCGCACTGTGATGCATGGCTTCCTGGCATGTGGCACTCTCTGCGCCCTTCGTTCTTAGTGTAACATCTGCTGGCAAACATTACAATTCCGCGTTTCAAGACCAAATGGCTGTCTACCGGAGGAGGACGTAAGAGATCCACCAGCCTTTGAGTGAAGAATTCAAACGGGCTCACTATGCTTCACACGAGAAGCCACCTCTGATGTTGCAAAGAAAACGCAGACACAAGTTCTCCAGCTTCTTACTGACCTTACCTGCAGCGCCTTATTACAGCAGCAACAACGAAGTGCTGTGTTAGATTGAGGATGTCGGAACAGCCATTAAAGCTCTGCACAACTATATACGCGTTCGTTCGCATGGTGTTCGTACAGTACACTGCCTTACCATCCATAGCTTAAGTGTAGATAGTGTGCCGGGTAGCGGCTGATGTCTTCACAAAGATACGTTGCAAAATTAGTGACAACTTTTAAAAACAACTCCTGTCGGAAGTTAACTTCGTGTAAATAGGTTCAAGCAGGCCACACTAGTTTGTTGCTATTTGAGCAAGTTTGTTCGAAGGAAACGAAGAAAATTGTAATTGATTACTGTTCTGTAGTTATCAGTTAACTGTTGTTGTTTTTTTTTTGGGGGGGGGGGGGGCTGCAATTTACCTCTGTAAGCAGTGAGATTAGAAATGGAGTTAGTTATTGTAGTGGCAACGAGTTACTTATTTTTTTGTAATGTGTGCAAAAATCTTGGTGTCGTAACTGGGCTACATTGGCACGTTATAGAGGCATAGGTACTTACATGTAATAAGATTCCTTCAGTCTTCAGATTGCCCTTCTCGTGAGATCACTGAGACTACGATGCATGAGCGCACGTTATGCACATATGTGAGTGTGAAGGACAGTATTTGGCTGCTTCATTGGTACATTTTGACAGCAGGATACTACGGGAGTAGGCTGCATTGGTCGTTAGAAAAATTAAATGAAAAACTACCCAGGCGAAGCGGGTTCATATGGATGTTATTGGCAATTTTGATCTCAATTCGGGGTTATTCTACTCTGCTTGATTTTGTTGTACATATTTCTAGCTCTGTTCGGTCTTTTTCGTCATCATTGGCCAAGCATAACCCACCTTATTGCAATCTTGCCTAGTGCAGATTATCTCTCCAGGTAACGAGACTTCAGGCCCACCTCCCTGCCCGTCTCTCACAAATCTCTTTCCCTTCATGTCTCAGCACTGCTACCAACTCACCCGGTTTCCACATCTTTTGCATCGCACTAATCAAGCATTTTTTGCCAAACACACTGTGTTCAACATCGTTTAATCAAATCTGTCATCTTCTTTTCATCTTTGCTTTACGATCCTTACTGCAGTCATTGTGTTTTAGTTTATACCCAGGGGTATTCACTTAAATATCCACACAACTCTACTTAGCCCCATTTTAGCCTCTTTGGTAGTTACCTCTCTCCGGCTTTATCACGATTCATCGGTTATTAAATTTCTTTTTCAGGGAAAACATCTTAATATTGTACACGTTTTTGCCCAAAAGAACTGCCCCCTGGGAAGTGAAGGGCGCCGGAGGGCGTTCCGTATACTGTTACATTACATTCACGTTCACCCTTAAGTATAATTAACCGTAATATTACGTTATCTCAAAAATGCTTGCTGTGGCCTCTACAGTAGAATCGGGCTGTCGTCGGAGAAACGGCCGTAACCTGCTCTGTACTAAAATTCCCACGCATGAGTGAAAGAATGAATGCAATAGCAAAACAAAAAAATACTCGAAAGCCATGAGAGTACAACAAAAACCCCGTTAACATTAACTACCTTCCCGCTCTAGCCTCACTAGGGATTTTACGAGCATTTTGCCAAAGGAAGCTAACTGTACAGAACAGTCGTAACTAATGGTGTCTAATGTGGCGAGAATTCAGCCAGTTTTTCCCCATAAAGAAATAGGAAATGGCACGCCGCTCTAAACGGAAGCGGTAAATCCCATGGCGACACTCACTAACGGCGAAAACTTTTTACATACTCTTGCTAACATATGCCATGTTAGTCTTTATACAAAGCCCCCTGCGACGCTTGTCGCCAGAGTTACGAAGCTGCGTGAGACGTAACCGCCGTTGATTTCAACTTCAATGGTTTTGCTATGATAGCTTACGTCATGCGGTTTTATGGGTTAGTAAATACCACAGGCAGGCATAGAGGCTCGGATGTCTACGCGAGTCGATGGGAACGCGTGGTTGACAAAAACTTCCCTCTCTTACGAACAATGATGGCGGGGCTGTTCTTCACAAAGAGGCATAAATTTTTGCTTCGTTCCCTTTTATTCTTCAAGTCGTTGCTTCTTGCATGGTCGCAAAATCGGTTGCAATCCGTAAAAAAGATAAAACGCTGAAAGTTGATATTTGACCGTAATGAAGAAATATTTGTTACATTTCAAGAAACAACGAGGTGGATGAACGTACAGGCACACAAAAAAGACATGGAGACAGCGAGAAAATGCGTGCACTCTTCGAAATCTTTACTCGCAAATAGGAACAAAAATATTTGTGACCTCCATCCACGAGCACATGGACTACTGTTTCAGCTTTCGCTTATCATAATGAATTAATGTGTTCACTTATAAATTATAAAATGAAGATGAGCTGAAAAAACTTCTAGAAGAGTCCCTGTGACGCGCTCCATATAACACCCTCTCCTTTTGGAAGTGAATACAATCCCTGCTCTATCCTGTCGAGACTCGCAGTTACGTGTGCAAACATAGTGCACCGAATTGTCATATTTACCTTCATTAGTTTAACCTTTTTCACTTCCAACAAATGCGGTGCTTAACTAAATGCCTTGTTTTGCCCTATCTAGTGCAATAACAGGTTCATAGACCGTTCCAACCATGCAGCGAAGGTAGGCTCTCAAATGTTTTATCCTGCCACCTCTGCGCTACATATCTTGAGAGTTAGACGGCTTGCTTGGGACGAAAAAACAACCTTACCGTGTATCTTTAAGCCACTTTCTTGAAGTTTGAAGTGGTGGGCCATATTTTGCACATAAGGCATAAATTCAGACTTTAAGACGGTGCATAACCTTCTGGACATTTAGGTCCAGTATCGCTTTTCCTGTTAAATCGACAGCGTTAACGGTACCGTGTCGCAGAAAAGCTGGTGCCGGTGTTGTGGTTATAATCAGAAAAAAGTACATAAACAATAAAAGTTTGTCGAAAATCTACGGAGTCTTACACGGTTGCTTCGCAGTGCGAGGCGAGCATGCAGCCACTCCACCATAGAACCTCTCTGCTTCTTTACGAATAAAGGTGGACGTAGTGTATGCATTGCCTAATGGCTGCCAGCTAATGTTTAGGTGCGTCATTAGGCATTAGGCAATTAAGCGTCAAGTAATAGTTATGCAAGCAGCAAAGAACATGTCCGCTTTGCTTACCTGTGATGCGAAGCTCACTGGAAAATTCCTTCGATCGTAAAGCACAGCCACAACAAATGTCGCAAGCCGCCGCCCGATTCAAAGCCTTATGCATCCATCCATCCTCTTCAGAGCATTGAGGTTTAAGGACAGCGGAGCTATCTCGTCGAACTCTTAAAAGCGAAGCTTGATTGTCCTCCATTTTTTTAGCAGGATTCAATCGAGTATAGCTGGCATAATCTAAAGGAAGCCTGCGGCAAGAAGCCGCCGAGTGTACTATCAGCCGGCATCTGGTGGGGACTAGAGTCTCAAAGCACGGATTTAATGCATATATGAAGCAATTGCCCGCTTCGCAACGTTTAGGTATGTTTAGTCGAAGGACAAAAGTTTCTTGTTTGGTCGAGGCACGAAATACTTGCAGAAATGACTCTGCGCCGTTATATCAGAAAAGAGCAGATCTGCAGTTACGTCGTTAGATTAGCGGAAAATTTAAAAAAAAGTAAAATGACGGCTGTACCATATCCTCAATGTCGAGACTTGCACGTCGACCAGGCTGACTTTTCAATTGGCCGCAATTACTAGATGAAAAGTAAACCAACGCTTGTCATATAGTTGCGCTCACGAAACCTCGGTTGTCTCGCCTTTATTGTACTGTCAAAACGTTTTAAAAGGCCAAATAAATACGTTCGTATCAAAAAGGGTTCATTTTGTTGGCTGCGCGTGGTTGTAATAGACACAAAATGTCCGTGGACCAGCAAGAAATGGCGAGCACTCATTACCAGCTCAATAATTTATTCAAACAAAACACGCGCAGGTATGTGACGAATTTTCCGCTACCATGAGCACATGTCCCCAAACAAATACCTAACTGAAAATCATTCACGGTAGTCGAGACATGAGATTCATGAGGAAAATACCGTAACAGGGTGCCTACGTACGTGTCACGATAAATAATTGTAGATATCTTAAGCTGCTTTCGTTTATCTTATAATCGATCTGTGGGCTCAACAACACCGAAGCCTTTGCAGGCAGTACAAGATCCTTAGTCAAAGCTTGGATATCTTTATTTGCGGTGCAATTCGACGACGGGGCGCTTGTGAAGTAATTGCTAGGCCCTGGAAGGAGTATGTTAAAGTACGTTACTGATTATACTATGCAGCTTTTGCCTGAAGGAAACGTATTCGGTACACAATACCTTCAATATAAGGAAGAAATGCATATCATGTATATCATGGATCTCGAGAGCCTTCATACAACTTCACCAAAAGACTTAATTGCTCCTTGGGAAATGCATGCTGTTAATTGTGACCTGTCGTTTCTTGCAGTGGGGAAGCACGCATCCTCTATTGCCATACAGCGGCACTTCATGTTACTTCAGGCGAAGTACACTTGTGATGAATATTACACCGATGCTTCGAAGTCTGCTCAAGTGTCCTGTGCAGCACATGGACCGCACTTTTCACTTTCAAAAACATTGAACAGACATACAAGTATATATACCGCTGAATGCCATGGAATCCTGCTAGCTGTGAGACACATTATAGAAAAGAAAATACAGACATCGATCATCTACACAGACTCCCTCAATGTTTTAATGTCCCTATCCTTTCGAAAGGGGCACAATAAGAACCCAGTCCTGAATTCCCTTTATGACTACCTTAAGTCTGCCCATAAACTAGAACTTAATATTAAACTGTGTTGGGTGCCAGGCCACCGCTGTATACCAGGTAACGAGACAGCTGATAGGTTTGCTGCATCAGCTGCCCTTCGAAACACTACAGACACTGACAACATATAATATAAGGATTTCAAGCCACACATCAAAACACGATCAGACAACAATGGCAAGAGGAGTGGGACATGGCAACGGAGAATAAACTACACACAATAAAACCAAGGATAGGCAGATACACTACAGAAAAACAAAACAGATTCAAAGAAGTAGCTCTGTGCAGGATGAGAATAGGTCACACATACGCACCACATTCATACCTTTTACGAACTCTCCTGCACCACGTTGTTCGAGATGCAGTTGCCGGCTAACAGTGCTCCATATTTTAATTGAATGTCAAAGACTTGAACAGCATAGGAGACGTCACTTTCCTGAATTATACACGAAACAAATACCCACACATCCATCCATCTTTCTTGGCGATCATCTAATGTTTCCTTTAGAAAGACTTTTTAAATATTTATTAAAAGTAGGCTTTTTATATGGAGTCATTTATCAATATGGGCGTCAGCCCGTTTCTTTTAATTAAATGGCTTTCTTTTAAAAAAATTGTTGCTGAGGCAACTTATTCTTTTAACACGTACATCTCACCCTTTCAGTTTTACTCAGACCACTAAACACCTTAACTCAATGTGTTTAAGCCCTATACACCATTGCTTTTAGACTACACACTCCGGAAAAACTTTTAGGCCCTATACACCACCGTATTTAAGTACTTCATTAAACACCTCACTTCGGACATTTTATTAACTTAGTTGTCACTTCACCTTGTGTTTTGGCGCTCTTTGGCCAAAGATGCCCTTGCGCCATAAAAAAATCAGTCCATCATCATCATCATGGATCTCGAGACATATTTTGCGCCCTACAAGAAATATTTCATGCTCGTTTATATTTCTGCCGACCTTGGCGTAAATGATACTGTGCAGATGAACCACAGACACACTCGTTGTAGGGTCTCCACAAATATATTTGGCAGGACCCGCTGAGCCAGGCGGGAACGGGACAGCGAACCGCCGGCATTCAGTCCTGCTGCCACGAAGAACGAACTGCGCGTGTTTGGCAGGTGTGCTGAGGCTGTCTCCTTCTTTTGCGCCGAGACCACGATGGCATGCCACAGGGCGCCCCCTCTAGTAATGAAAGCATGAGCGAAGGGGAATAGCGAAAAGTGGAGACTGGGAGTGTGAATCGTACGCGGCGAGAACTGGCACAATAGGGAGGGGTTGCAGTGGCACAGTTTGCGATGGCGTCTGAGTCAAGGTGAGTGGGTTTAAGGCGATGAACGGAGATCGTGTCCTCGCGGCCGTTGATGCGCAGTAGATAGTACTTCAGAGCACGCCGAAGCATCTGGTATGGTGGCCGTAAGGGTGAAAGTACAGCGTCATGGCGAACGAAGACATGTGCGCACCGCTGTGGGTCGGGGCGGACGTGGAAACGACGGGAATACTGGCGCTGACGTAATCTACTGACATTGCTCATAGCGCTACGTAGTCAGCAGGCGTAATCTGGGACGTCAGCAGGCGTGGGCGGCGAGGGCTCGAAGAACTCGTCATGGGCACGGAGAGTAGGCCCAAATGTTAACTCTGCTGTACATGTAGAAGAGCCACTGCGAAGGGCGGTGCGGAGATCAAGCAGGACGAAGGGTAGGCGCTCAATCCATGGTGCAAGAAAGAGGACGCCGTAAGTTAAGCTTACAACTGCCGGTGGAAACGTTCAATAATACCATTCGAATTAGGATGGTAAGAGGTCGTCTTAATGTGGCTGAGGCCAAGGAGTCAAGATAGGTTAGCAAATAATGCTGAGTCACACTGAGGATCACGATTAGTCGTAATGGTAGAAGGGACACCGTAGCAGCTTATCCAGAGTGTGATGAGCGTTCTTGCAATCGACACCGCCGTTATGTCCATAGCGGCATCGATTCAGGCTATCTCCTGAACCTCTCAATGCAGGTTAGCAGGTAGCAGTGGTTCCCGCAGGGAGGAACAAGACCGATAATATCGACGTGGAGATGGCTGAAGCGGGCGTCCGGGGACGGGAAGAATCCAAGAGGAGTCGAAGTGTGTCGGTGTACCTTGCTTTGCTAGCAGCTGAGCCATGTGCGCGACCAGCGGCGAACGTCGAAGTTGATGCGAGGCCAGACATAACCAGCCGTGACGAAGCGCTGAGTTGCACGGATGCCAGTATGGGCCAAAGAGTGGAGGGCATCAAAGACGGTTCGACTGTATGATGGAGATACGTAGGATAGAGGGCGACTGGTCGACGTATCCCAGACGAGAGTAACGGCGCAGTCTGGGAGCAAGACGTCCTCCAATACCAGAAAGGTGTCGCGCACGCGAAGCCGTTATAGCTCGACAGCGGCTATTTGAGCAGCAGCCCTAGACGTGAAGTCGATGATTGACCGTCCATTGCCCGTCGTATCGACTTCAGCTCCAGAAAGAGCATTGGCGACTATGTTCGACTTGCCGCTAACGTGACAAATGTCGCAAACAAGCTCGGAAATATAGGTGAGCTGCCTGATTTCCCGAGGAGCATAGGAGGAGCTGCTGGGTGCTAGCGCAGACGTCAGAAGTTTGTGGTCAGTTAAGATAGGAAAAGTGCGTCTTTCGAGAACATGACGAAGTACTTCACGGCTGGATATACTGTAAGCAGCTCTCAGCCGAAGGTACTGTAGCGGCGCTTAGGGGGCGCAGACTTTTTGGAAACGAAGGCGATTGCCTGCCAAACACCCGCCACGAACTGTTGCAAGACCGTGTCGAGAGCAGTATGCGATACATCAACCATGACGGGTGTGGGCGCATCACATTTGGGATGGACAAGACGCGTGCTGCACAGCGAGGAATGAAGCGCCGATAATAGATGGCGAGACCAAGAAATTCGCGGAGCTGCCGGGTGTTAGTGGGCCGGGGAAATTGAGTGATGGCGGTGACATGGGCCGGCAACGGGAGGATGCCATGGGCGTTCACGCGATGGCGAAAGTCCAACTATGCAATACCAAACTCGCTTTTCGGTCCACTGACCACAATACCAAAGCGGCTGAGTGTATGTTGTGTAGAGCAGTGACCGAGAGGTGAGAGATGGATGCGAGCAAGGATGTTCCGGCCGGTGAGGGTAGGTGATAGTCGCTCCAACAGGGCTGAGCGGTGGGCTTCCGTGAGCTCAGCCAGGAAGTTATGGATGCCCATGTGAAGCAGGCATTCATTGGAGGTGTAGCGGGGTAAGTTGAGGGCGGCCTTGTACGCCTTTCGGGTAGAGGCGTTAACCTTGTCTTCCTCCGCCCGCGTGAGGAAGAGGTAGAGGAGCGAGTACACAACACGGCTGAGGACAAATGCCGCGTTCTTAAGGTGCATCCCCTGCCAAAGAATATGCATCCAGAGCACCATGTCGCTCGCCGCAAGGAATGCACAGAAGCTCTTCAAAAACACTATGGCTTCCAGCCAGAGACCGTTTACGTAAACGCATCCTCATACCCCTCCCGCCCTGCGTTCGGCCTCAGCGCTGTCTCCAACTCTTGGCAACTGGTCGCGGCCGGTACAACTTTTGCCTCCACTTCCCTGGAGGCGGAGGAGGCGGCAGTTGCCCTCGCCATAGCTACTACCCGAACCACCACCATATTTAGCGACTCTAAATGCACCGTACGGGACTTCGCTCGCGGTCAAATCTCTGGCCCAGCCTTCCAGCTCCTCGCCTCCATCCCCCCACCCGAACACCCTATTCAATTGATATGGGTGCCCGCACACAGGGGTCACCCAGACAACGAAGCAGCGTGCACTTTTGCTCGAGGATACGTCAGCCTAGCAGGGACTGCCACCGCCTAGGAAGATGCTCGCTAGCGCATGGTATCCTATCACGAAATCTCTTTCCATTACCGTGATCAACAAACCATCTACCCTCCTCCTCATAAATCTGTAAGCTACAACAGGTGACGTGGCGCCCGCTTCAGTCCCGTACATTCCCATCCAAAAAATTCGAATCCATCATCCTGTCACTGTCTTGCCCATTCCTCATGTAATGCCCCATACCCGCGGCCTTTAAGTTACAATCTACAAAAATAAATAAATAAATTAAAGGCCCTAACAAATTGCCAACAGGCATTGTTCATAATGCCTTACAATCTAGATGTACGATTTATATTGCAGTACGAAGAAGTATTGTTGTAATGTTCTCAGGTAAAAAAAAATCTTATTTCTACATCTAATCATACCAAGTCATGCAAGGTCTTAAAATTAACCATCTTGGTAATAATCTATAAATGTGGTACAACAAAGCAAAAAAATTTCTAAATACGAACACACTGCATAAATACGAAAGCCTAAAGCGTTGCAGGTGCACACGGTGAATCACGTTTGCTCTCATTGTCGTTTTCAACTAAAGGCACCGTAATTATTATTGCTAATGTCATCACTGTATCACTAATTGCAGCCTCATTCTCACCGCTACTATCTTCTTCACGGTAGACAAGGAGAATTACGATGTGTTTTACGATCTCGGGCATGGTGAAGTTGCTTAAAGCGCTCGGCTGGAGATGCAAGGGGTAATGGTTCGATTCCCAGTGGAGACAGGATTAATCTACTTTTCACTATCTTCCTCACGATAGAAAAGGAAAATTATGATGACACGTCACAATCTCGCGGTATCCCGCGGAATTTCACGAAGAAGTGTGATACTTCTCGTGGCACGACGAACAGGGTCATGGCTGTGAGTATGAGCCATTAAAGGCGTTCGCCTTAATATAGCAGCAAACAGCTCTGCAGTCGCGATTTGATTCCCTGTGGGATTGTGTGACGCAATATGCACTTTCACGATTACAGCTCTGGTATTTCTCTCAGAGACCCTAGCAACAAGGTCGGAGGAATACTTTCTAGAGACTATTATAGTATCAGTATGCTTTAAACCGATGTCACACGTATTACAAATTAGCAGATTATAAACTATAAAATCAAAACTGATCACTGATCAGCTGCTCGCAATTTCATCAATGAATCTGTCTCATACAATCTCCCTGTAATGCCCGCGAAAAGCATGTTGCCGGTGCGCTTTTAACGATCGATCACGTAGAACCTAAATAGCAGCCAGAAGCTGTACACTTTTAAATTGACTCGGCATTTTTGAGGCGTTGCGCTCGACCGTTTTTCTCTGTTATTGTACTGATTTACAAGAATTGCTTTTGCTGTGTAAATTACTCTATAGTTCAAATGTTTATTTCTTTATCCACAATTTTTGTGACCAGATAATCACAAATGTTGCGTGGAGTCCGTGAACTTAGAGTATATTTGCAAAAAGGAAGTATCAGTCGGCAACCTCTCAAGCACACCTGTATGGTCTCAAAGCAAAGCTACACAGTTTTCATGAAATCTTTATACTTCAATAACAATTTGTCATGGTCAGGCTCCGGAATCTGTGCGAATGAGTTTCACATGGGGCATATTTCTATCACTTTATAAACGTGGACTTGTAAAAAAAGAAATCTTAGGAATCTCACCATATATAATTCCTATTGAAACCGCTTCTTCTGGGGATTATTCTAACAGCTGATTAATCGTTCAAAGATTTTTGAGCGCATCTGCTGCACACTCTTATTGAGATAATGTTGCCCTACTGAATAGCAATGTAGGGCTAAGTACCTACTCGCACAAAGCATGATTTCTTCTCGCACGCTTGCGTTACATAAAAAGACGAGAACAGATCTTTGTTCGCGCTCGCCAGGACCACAAACGAAATGTCATGTCTTGCGAAACATACACAGTCCTTCGAAGCCGTACGAGATGCGGCCGTGGGACCAAGCAGTGGCTCTACTGTTACATAAGCACCTTTTGTATGAGATTTAGAAGTGGAGGGTTATAGTCTCTTTAGGGCATCGGAATCATTCCATAAGTTATTTCCTAGCATCACCTCCGAAACGCGCCTATCTTGTAGCCATTCACCCAAGTCACATTCTATGCACTGAGTTCGGTACACATCACCATAACTGTATGGTTTGTGAGTATGCGAATTTTATGTATGCTTGAATTTCGTTTCATGTTTTTACACGTCTTGAGGCATAGCGCGCCAGGTTTAGGAGCAGCCAAATATATGCTATGAATTATAAAGCATGCTTCTTTTTCTCTTTGTCCCTAACAGCCATCTTTACTGAAAACGTGTATTCTATTCATGTAGTACAATCAATATCACACGCAGGGATTATCTGACGTGAATGCATTCAAACGTGTTTACTTGTTTTCTGCGCCGATTGATTTTATTACTGTCGCGCATTCTCGTGGGCCGTAGGGTGGATACGGAGCAGAGGGCAATTAGTTGCAGAAATTTTCTTCTCCATGTTTGCACTTATCTTTATTTTCGCCTTTAGAAATTTGGCTCTTGTGATAGTGTCTTTGCCATGACGAACGCAAGGTGCTACTCTGGTAGGTAGCGAGACTTCGGCTTGGCATTGGGAATGTGCAAGAGAAAAAGATAGTATTACGTTGCATAACCACCCCGAAATGCATTCTCGAACGGCAGTGCAAGGAAAAGAGGTGCTTTTTACGAAGTGTGGGTGGACGGAGAGAGCATATTTGAAGATGCTTCGCCATCGTGATAAAAAACTAGGTCGTAGCCACGCATGAGCAACTCTTCACGTTCTCTTTTGATGAGCGCATTGTCGTGTCGACTTGCTTTGAGTAATTTTAAACCTAGGTGTAAATGTTCAACCCAACCGTGTTGCTGACATATGCGGTACATGTCGCCCCCGTACAAACTCCGAACTAGGAATATTTCTAGCACGAGGGAGGTAACTGCTCCCAAGTAGCATCGGCTCGAAGCTTGACCTATTGCGTTAAACATTTATAGTTGCTGTCACGATAGTCGAAAATCCCTAGTGACGTGCCTTGCAACAACAATGTTTTTTCAAAGCCCGCTCACCTGATCTTCCTAGTTTTGGATTTTGCGGAATCCTATTGCGAATGCGCTACCTGTAATGGAGGAAAATGTAAATTTCGATATCTGAGAACTGTACCAATGTTTTCATCGGCCGAGCTATAACGACTCACACAAGCGGCAGTGGCATTGGTGAAATTTCCTCATCTTACCTATTTTGTCTATGTTTTTTTACCTGCAAATGTTTACCCCAGAGCATTGTGCTTACTCTGTGTCGCTGTCGCCAGTTCCATTCTGTCTACCAGCGTCATATATCAAGAACCTATTTTGCCTGCACGTTTCAACACGCAAAACGCTAGCCGAGTTGGAAGGCAATTGCGTATTGTGATGCGTCCGAGCTTTATAGGATGGTGTTTTTGCAATCCGATGGTAGCAAGTGAAACGATCAGCAGCCACAGAAACGGAATGACGCCTATACTATCGTTTTCACTTTCGATATTATAGTGTGGTGAAATCGTTTTGCTGTTTCGCATAACGCTGTGTTTCTGGAAATTACTCTTCACTGCTTTTGGTTTTTTTGCTTTTGCTTTTTGCTGCCCCGTTTTTACCGGTGCTCCACGTTCTTCATGATATGGCGCGAAACTTGACAATGTTTTGTAACCTGTCCTTGCACAACTTATGCGTGTGGCTGTTATGTCAAATGCATCACATTCCTGAGACACGCAACTCCAGATACTCGGCGCACCATTTTTAATAGCGAGAACATTGTGGGGTATTCTGAGGTACCACTTTTCACATCTTCGCGAGCGTGGTATAAGCTTCCTGCCCGTACCAAATTGTTTTCTTTTTATTTCCAGCTCACGTACCGACTTGCTGAATCTATAGTAGGAAACCGATGGGCAGCGTTGTTTACACGGTTACAGACGCACCCCTAGAATGTTTTAATATAACTCTACGCACTGGAGGATAAAAATTCGAATTTTGAGATATTCATCTCGTTTCGTTAATTTGTATTCGAGTCGGTTCAGAGCGCTGAATATTTTGTTATCCCGCCACCAATCGTACCTTTTTTCAAGGTGGCAGTTTTCTCAACGCTGAATTTGCTCTCCCCGCTTCCCCACAACAAATTTACTCGTATTTTCGGCAAATATTCTTGCGCTTTATACAATTATTATGATATAGTTTTCCACGAACATTACGTGGAAAACAAGTAATGTTCAGACATCTTACTGGCAACGTGCAGCTGAGAAGCAAATGGAGCGCTATTGTGGCCACCGAAACATATTTTTGGAATAGGAGCCATAGCGTTCACGCTCGTCATTTATTGGGACGCCGTGCTTGCCATTTCCTCACCTGCAAATTGCAAGTTCCTAATCGTTACTCCTGCTCTGACCATGAAAGGAGAGCTTCATGCCAGCGAGTGATGCCGCCTACAACTTTTCGCAAATGCTGGAAATCAGATTGCGCCTGGCAAGGATAACGCAGCAAACAGCTTATCTGCTGCACACAGTAAGAAACAAAGAGAATTCAATAAGCACAACGGAAATACTAGCATTATACGAAAATACAAATAAAGATTCAGTGACCACGCAATAAATGATAAATAATAGGCTAATATTAAATTTAATAATACGTATTGTTTGGTTAATAGAAAATAATAGAAAATGTTTTGTTTAGACTCCTTGTAAGCATGAAAGCTTCATGAAGTTTTCTGCCTTCAGCTCTTAGAGGATTGAATTGAAAACCCAAACTGAGCGAATGTGTTTGTGAACCGCTACCCATATTCACGGCATGCGGTTGCTCCTGTCTATCATGGCACTTCTCGGCGTGTCTTGTGGCCTGGCTAGGTGGAGAGATGAACAAGTGTCGTGTGCACACCATCACTTCTGTTTGGTAATCCAGGCGAGCAGCTGAAGGAAACTTGTTCGAATATGCAGCAGCATGTGGTACAAAGCAGTAGCTTAGGGCTAGTGGCAGAAAATATATTTTGTGAGCTATCCTCTTAAGTCTGTCCATTTTTCATTTGCTGATATCAGTCTCCTCGTTACGACGTTCATTACTCTTGATTATTACGCGTCCGAATCTAGCTTTCAAATTCTGCGAAGATCTACGCTAAAATGAGCAATTCGCCAAGCAGCACCACGTTTAAGATTGCGATTTAATATACGCATGTTCAGGATAGAATATAAGAGGATATATTTGATAGAAGCCAGAGAACCAAATAAAACTTGTTGCCTGAAAGCACCAAAAGCGCAGTATGCGTGATATGATTCGGAAACGAAAGGCATGCTACTGTGAAGTTTCACAAACAGCCATAATTTATAACCATAAATTCAAATCTGGAATGTATTTTAAAGATTGTTTTTTGTCTCTTGCTGCAGCAAGCATTCTTTTCGTGCCGTTTTGGTTGCCGTGGTTTATTATGTCCAGCTTTTGGGACACTATTTAACTGGAAGGCAGCAGTGGGATACAATAAGATACTGTTAAGCGTATATTGCTGCGAGGGGACTGACGCTCCGATGGGTAGCGAGGAATTCCTTCAATATTTTTTTCTTTTTCTCTAGCCCGCACTTCACACTTTATACTGCCATAAGAAGCTACTGAGTTGCTTCAAAATAATTGGAAGACAAATCAGGAATATTGCAATGCGCTTTTATAAAATAATGAAAACGTTAGGTTGTGACGGGTAGCAAGATTTTGCTTCAAATATTTGTCATGCGTCCACGACGAGAAATTCATAGGGCGTAAAAAACGAACATGACAAAAAAAAAGTCAAATATTACAAGCCTGCCGGGCGCTATCGGCTCTGTATTCATTTTTAAGTGGAGATGTCTAACAATGACATTCAAAACACTTGATTTTTTAAAACCTTTCGGTACGTTCTCTAGTGCAACCAGCAAAGTTTCAGTCGTTCAGCGCGCTCTCGCTCAGATTTGCTGTACCTATTCCTGGTTGCGGCAATACTGCCAGTGCGTCATGGAGTCGCGCTCATTTCACCGCCCTTGCTGAAGACCTACGTCTGTTCCTGCTCTGTGAGCGAACCGAAGTAAAGCATGTGGGCTGCAAAGAGAAGAATTCAATTATCCCTGTTAGGTCGTAGTGCGGAGTGTAATTACTGCGATTGCCGCATGGCGAGATCGCACAAGCAGCATTCGCGCTAAACCAAAGACAGCTATTAGAAGTGAACTGGCAGTATAGTATTATACCACAGATAGAGAAGAATCAAGCATGTTATGAAAATCACTGCACTCGGTAAGTATGGACGGTACTAAGAATTGGGTAAAAATATCTACATGAAGGGAACATTGAACAAGAATGCATCTTTGGATTCTAACATATTCATGGTTCGGTGTTATTTTCCTGGGTTGAGGCTCTTTTCAACTTAATAGTAGAACACGAGCTTTACGCTGTACCGGTGGTTGCAACAGGCGTCTAAAAGGAATTGACACGCATTGCAGCAAGGTGCTGCGCAGAAGAAAATCTGCCACGTTGCCGGTTTATTTTCCGCCTTTTAAAGGCTGCAAAACGAGAGGGAAAAGGGAACTAAGAAAGGAAAAACGAAGTCCGCCGTTTTCAGACTAATAATCTGCTATCTGATACATCTTCACTTCTGGACAGAAAAAAATACACCTAGGATACTTCGAGAAAACTGCAGTCATAGTGAAGTCGCTGAGGTTCTGCACGTTCCTTGCTTGACTATTGTCACCTGACGATTCGGCATCTGTTTTATGCGTGGCTGTTTTTGGGATCTAGCATGCTTTGTCTGGACCTTAGCGATTGTTCTTGAGGGATATCGATTTCCCGGCCTGTTTCATGGGCTGTGGGCGTCGGATACACCATGTTTTGTCGGTATATATCTATGCGCGTGCCTTTCCGGGCTGTTGATATCCTGGTCTTTGTGCAGAAATTCTTGCCTGCATCGGCTCAAGGGCCGCTGGTTTTCAGTCTTCACCGCGTATAACCTTGGTGCTGCTTTTTCTATTACTGTTGCTGTGCGTGACCACTTTTCTCCTTGAACACGAACTGAACTGCCCTCTTCGAGCGGTGTCAGTACCTTTCCCATCGAAGATTGGCAACGCTTTAGCACAGGGACTCTTGGGTGCTCCTTGTTCTCAGGCAGGGAAGTGCGGAGGCGTCGGCCTTGCAGCAGCTCGGCCGGAGAGCGGCCATCTTCTAAGAAGAATCATAGGCTAAGTGACTCAACCAAAAGTCACCGCGTCACTCTTTCGTCTTCTTAAAAATGCGCTTAACTATTTCAACCGCTTTTCTGTCAGACTACTTGACATTGGAAATTCTAGACTCGATGTGATGTGCTGGAAGTAGTACTTCTGCGTAAATAAAGGAAACTCTCGAGGTGAAAAGTGGGGGCTGTTTCAGTACATAATTGCACCGGGCCGATATTTGGCCTCTGACCTCTTTTGTCGATTTGCCTCTTAGCTTCTCTACCTCAGGGAAACTGGAGTGGGCATCATACACTATGACATAGACTGCTCCCCAAACTGTAATAGCTGAGTTTGTATGAGGTACCACGGCCTATCCAGGGTGGGCTGAAAAAGAAAGGGTTCACCCCGCTGGTACTGCGCCGGTAATACCAATCTCAGCGCTCTGGCTTTGAATTTATTCCGTCCGAGGTGCCCTCTGGTTAAGAATTTCTGCTCTCATAGCTTTAGGTATGACAACATTACAGTGCATGAGCAGTATTCTTTCTGCCAAAGACAGCTCTATGGCAAAAGGCTTCACTTCATCGTTGATGGCAGCCCCCTGTGGAATCCGCTGTTTCACCTCGCTTAAGTATGGTCATCCCTTCTTTCCTTTTCCAGGCGACCTTTCTTTCGTACGCTTACGATGCTTTCGTACGCTCACATGTCTCGACCCTTGTTTTGCCAGAAAAAAAGCGCTGATTTTTTTTTAAGTCTGCAGTTCTAAAATCTTCATAACAGCGTCTTCAGCTTGGGAAACGCTGTAGAGACTGCTTAATTCCGAAGAAATTAACCCAAGGGCACATTGAGGCCCCACCATCTGCTCGATGCCCTCGGTTGCGAGGCAGAAGCTCAGCTTGTCCTGAAGGCACGTCATGGCCCCACCATCTTTCTGTGGCGCACCCAGCTTCCTAGGTGAGGAGAGCTTGCTGTCTTTCCCTTTGTATCTGAGTGCGAACTTTGTTGTTCCATTGTTTATTTGTTTATTCTAACTTTATCCCTATCCTCTCTACAGCTTCATTTCTATAGTTCTAGTGCTTTCAGTTAGGATTTATATAGCTGTTGTTATTTCTATTTGTGCCCCACTGGGTTTATATTTGTCAGTGCCTCAGAATGCTTCCTAGTCGGTTCCATAACATTTTATTTGCTTTATTTTCGGATTTTTTGGCGTCTGATGGTTTATCTTTCGTTCGTTATTCTACATTGGTTGCACTTTCTTTGTCCTCTATTTCTTTTCTTTTATCCTTTTTTTCTGTTCTTTTTTTTAGTTTTTCTCTTCCTTTCCTTATTCATCGGCTCACAAATCCATCTTTAGAACTTCTACAGCTCCATCTCCATAAATGTTAGATAGTTGTTTTAGTTAGTAGTGTTCATTTTTTCTCTTTTTCCTTCATCCCGGCAGACACGCCCCGGGTGAGACAACATGATGGCTACTTATAATTGAGACTATTTCTTGCCTGAACTTCTCTGCCATGTATGTAGTTCCCTTCTAACTTCACGTCTTAAACTTGAATTGCATTATGAGTCTGACCATTGTGTCTGTTTTCTATGGCACTGCCCGCTTGCAAGAATAAGACATACCCTTCTTAGACTTCTATGTCCTCACACGTATCTTGATGTAAGCGTAACTTTCCAAATACAAATTATGGCCCTGAACTTCAGTTCAACTCTATTAGTCTGTCGATGTTCAACTCCTTCGACTGGTTGCAACGAGCCTCCCACTTGCGACATTACTGCTCGTGACGACGTAACACTAACTACAGAAATGAACCATTGCTTTGAAGGACTCTTTTACCATCTCCCACCCTCCTTCAAATTCGGGACCACCATCAACTGCAATGGATGCAGAAACTTCTGCACAACCTCTGGACATGGTTGGAAAGAAATTCGAAAAGAGGCATGGTTGTCAAGAAATTAGAGAATTTTATTTTGCATAATGTGTTTGAGGAATTTGCTAGTTTCCTTATAACGAAAATTGGCTAAATTAGTTTTATGCCATTTCTGCCACCTTCATACAACTGTTTGCTCTTGGCCGTCATCCCCTTTCTCATGGGTAGTTCACCGTTGCGAAATATTTCTGAAAATAAATCTTCTGAACTCCTAGAAAGCCACTTTACATATTCTTCATAAAGTTAGTCTTATATGTTTTCGGGCCTCAATGACTTCGTTCCCTTGTGCTTCAATCGCATGCTCAAAATATCATATTCTAAAATGTGAGGTCCCACACAGTTCTCAAGTAGACATCAAAACCGCGAAGCCTACCTTCATCTTTAGGAAAATCACGTTTAATTTAGTTGTTGAATGTATTAATATTGTTTCGAAATCAATTACTTTCTCTGTTCTACTTTCGAAGGAGTTTCGCACTCTCCCTGCGTTTGTTTGTTCGCCGCATGAAAATGTCTATGTTATGGGTATGACTGCCTCTATGTGTAGGACAGGGAGGATGCGCCAGCGCTACTGCTAGTACAGCCCCCGAAATCCATCCAGCCAACAGCCCAGCTCGGAACAGAAAATAAAATTGGTAGTTGGATCACTTTCCTTTAGCTTTAGTACACCGCACAGAGAAAGCCTGTTGACGTCTGTCTGTAAGAACTCCGAACAAAGCAATCAATATCTGGAGTTTGCCGCTGCGCACCCGGTTGGGCACAAAGGCTCAGTGGCCACAGCAACCTTCACAAACAGCCACCGCCTATATCCTCCAAAGACGAAAATGGTAAAAGAAAAAGAGATAAATGGAAATAAACTCTCGCGATCAAATGCTACACCTCCAAAATCTCCACACTCAGCAACGCCTTTGTTTAATCCTCCAACAGCACCGTAGAGATCAAACGGGCTGCCGTTTCCGTCTACAGTTAGTGTACCTAAAGTACTGGAAGGAAGTTTTAACAAGTGCAAAGTATGTGAACCAGTACAAAGTATTAGATCTGAATTTTGGCAGCAACTTGTGGGACTTGAAAATATCTATAGAACTCTCACAATACCACGTAGCAATTGCTAAATATCCACGTCAAAATTACGTCGAATTCTTCAAAGGCGAATCAGGGAGGTACGGAAGGTATCTAAGGTAAAATTAAAGTGACTTTACGAGCAGCCACGTCAGTTGAAACTCTTTGGCAGATCAGTGAAAAAAGTATTATTAATTCTATCGCGAGGAGCACAGCCACACTCGTTACCAAAGAAAAAATAACATTGGACTTGTTTTTAATATCACTTGCAATTGATCAACCGCGAATACACCTAACTTGACGCGTGGACCCATGCCTGACGCTTAACGAAGCTCATTGCTGCTGACACCAGGAATATATTTCCGTCTATATACGTTTTTCATTTTTAAATGTTAGCAGCATCCCCCATGCGTCCATAAATATAGACTTCCTTCAATTCGTTGTAATCCTTCTGCTCGTTTTGGTTTAAAAAAATAAGTTTACCATATGTAGGAGCGTGTTTTAGCACACTCCTCCGTTTCACACATTCAGTTATGCTGAACGGCTAGCGTATTTCATGCATCCTTTAAGAAAAAACTCCCGGACAGAGATCGTTTTCTCATCTTGCATTTTTTTCACGAGGTCAGCATTAATGTTTTATCGCAGTAATTTAAGAACTTCATAATAACAGGACATGCTAATTGTGAACATTTTGATCTAGTCTTACACCCTTTCGATGCGTACAATGCTCACATGTTATTCACATACAAATATTTATTCTATCGCTATCCCTTCAAACAAGAAGAAAGTAAAGCCGTCATGCTCTCGCCTTTCATTAGCAATCATGTAATTTCCCTGATGCCTATTTTCAAAGTCGTCAGCATTTTCAATCAGCAAAGTATGCGGCTTGTTCACTCAGGACGCTGTTTACTTAAAGTTATGCATAATCGATTATACTTTATTGTAATGTGCACAGGAACTACCATATGGCCTTGATACTGCAGACCAAATAATAATAATAATATCAATAATAATAATAATAATAATAATAATAATAATAATAATAATCAATCAATCTTTATTTAATGTGCGCAGGAACAACCATGTGGTCTTCTCGCTGCAGCACAAATAAAACAAAAGAAAAAATGAAAATGCACACAGAAGTTTTACACACACAGACAGAGCACAAAAGAAGGAACACATGTAATGAAGCTGAAACAAAAAGAGTCACGGAGAGAAAAAAATCAGTGAGCAGCATGTCTTGTATACACGGTGTGAGAATTGTAGAGTAGATAACGAAAAAGCAAGCTGGGTAAAGAAAACAAAAACAAATAACTGATATTGATGAACGTAACATCGAAATATACGTAAAATAAACAACGATTCCAGGCTGAACAAGTGCGTGGTAGTTAAACCACAGGCTAGAAACACAAGGAAATAAAATAAAGAAATAGAACTGAACGCGGGACAGTAAGATTCGAATATAAAGCTTTAAGGTAAAATATCAATCAGAAATGTGTAAATAGCAGTTCAAGATAGAAAAAGCACTGAACAGGAGAAAACTCAAAAAGTGAAGTAAATACATACAATATTTAGGCTAGAAAGTGGAAGTTATATTTGATAAAGTACTTTTTAGAAAGCAACGCTACAAATATCCGATATAAACGAAGAGAGCGAAATTTGGAAGATGGCAAGGTGAAGACAAAAATAGTTAAATAACCTCTGCATTCTATCCAGAGGGGAATGGAATTGAAAAAATGGAGAAACTTGAAACGGTCTGAATTCCCTAAAGCTGTTTCGCGGAATGCGCAGAAGGACGTACTCTAAGAGCTGAGGGCACATATTGTGGCCATGAAGGAGTTTGTACAGAAACATTATGTCTACTCTAACACGACGGCAGTTAAGAGAACGAAGATTCAGTGGGGTACTCCTGGCGGAGCGAGAGCAGGAAGTTGCCGAAGGAAAGCGATATCGAAATATCCGCAAAAACTTTTGCTGTCATCTGTCAACTTTGTCCCAGTTCAATTTATATGTGCAATTGCAAACAACCGACGCTTACTCCAAAAACGGAAAGCATATGGACAGGTACAGCTTTAGGAATGTAAGTGGAGTACGGAACTCTTATGAAAGTCTGCAGACGACTCCGAGTGTGCGCATAGCCCGCTGAGCAATGCGTTTAGTATGCGAGCAGAAGCTGAGGGTGCGGTCAAAAAGTACACGGAGGTCAATAATTTTATCAACCCTGTCCAACTGCACAGAATTCACAGAATAATGGTGGAGAAAGTTGTGCGTTTTACGAGTAAATGACACAACACCAGTTTTGGAAGAATTGAGGGTAAGTCGATTCTTCGCACACCAATCAGAAAAAGCAGATATGTCCGATTGCAACAACAAACAATCTTGAAAATAATGTATCACCTTGAATATGTTTATATCATCAGCGTACAGAAGAAACGAGGAGTTCTTAGTGACAAAGAAAACGTTATTCAAAAAAAAAAACGGAGAAGAGAAGCGGGCCTAATAGAGAACCTTGAGGAACTCCACTGGTTGCAGGATAAACGAATGAAGTCTGTCCATTGACACTAACAAAGCAGGAGCGATCAAGGAGATAGTTACGTAGGAGGGCTACGATTGAGACTTCGACACCAGAGAGTAGACACTTTTCAGGTTGTAATGAGTGAGCAACAACGTCGAAAGCTTTGCTCAATTCACAGTACACAGTGTCAACCGGACCTCTCTGAAGGACTGCTGCAGAGGCATATCTCATAAACGTGACTAGGTTGGTTGATGTAGAGCGACACGATTTGAAGCTATGTTGATTCGGTGCGATGACATGTTTGAGATGGAAGGAAAGTACATTGCGCAAAGCTAATTCGAAAAGCTTAGAGGTTCCACATAGAAGAGAAATTAGACGATAATTAGAAACATGACATTTGTTTCCTGACTTGAAGACATGAAACATGCGTGCTGTTGCCCACACACGAGGAAAGGCAGCACTTTTGAAACAGTTAACAAATATAGCAGTCAGTACTGGTACAAACATACAACTCAAGGCTTTTATTATGGCGGCTGGAATGCCATCAGGTCCAGGAGATAAAAATGGTCTCAAACGCTTAAGACTCGCAGTTATTAACTTCTGATTAAAGAGAAAGAAATTAGATGGTGCACCAGATGGGAGGCATACGGAATCGCAGTGTGGAGGTTTGTATACGGAGAAAAAATGTTGGGCAAACCTGTCGGCAATAATTCGAATTTCCGACCTCTCAGAGTCAACTAAGTTGATACTGGAATCGAATTTATTGGAAAGCTTGCGAACGTACCGCCAGAACTGACTAGGACGATTTGTGGCACTCCTCTTTAAAGACTCAAGGTAAGAGTTGTGGCCCCGCTTGTATAAGCGTTTGCAAGGAGAACGCAAGCGGCGTAACTTATCCGCCCGATTGTCAAACCCAGGGCTTTTCGCTTTACGATGGGCGTGTTCCTTAAGTTTTAACGCCATTATCAGTTTTCTTGAAAACCAGGA
>JAJIZL010023615.1:271622-298420 GCA_023969395.1 Amblyomma maculatum | reverse complement strand
TAATACTGTGTCGCCAACCTTGGATGAATGCAAGTAACTGGCCTGCTAAAGCCTCATAGGTCTTTATCAGCAGAACCTGACAAGCAGTGGAAACACGCTCATGTATTCAAGACATGGTTGAACGTTCACATCAGGAAAAAAAAGAAGTGATGCGCCATAATTTTGACAAGCAATACAGAGAAGTAACAAGCGGTAAGGTCCAGTAATTGCTTCCCCACAATGCAGATTCTATATGTTAAAGTGGAACTTTCTTTCCTTACACTTTTAAATTTATACTTTAGAACCACCAGAACCAGTGTGCATTTGAAGGAACAAATCCCGCAACATTTTCTTTTCTTCTGTCCGGAGTTTTCGCTCTCTATTAACCATATTTTATTAACTAGAAGCCAGACGTTTTCTGAACCCTAATCTATATAAGAAAGCTGCGTTTTCTCCTACCCTGCTGCAATTCGGCTCCCCATTTTTCACACCCTTCTCCCCCAATGTGTTAAGAACAGCTAGCGTCGAACTAACTCACGGAGCAGTTGGCATTGGTGACCCGTCTCAGTCTAATTTCGAGACTTAATATTGTATTAAATAAACGTTTTTTTCCTCCTCCTCCTCAGTATCTTCGCAGAGAGAACGATATCGGGACCCACCCTCCTGCCCCAAATAAAAGTAAGTAAAGGGAGTCAAATTTTACTTGACTCAAAGGGGGCAGGGCGGTAACAGCAAGACACGGTCATCACTGCGAATAAATTCAGAATTAAAAAGTGTGCTTCACGTCTTCACAGCGTTTACTTGGCGTGTAGAGTTGTTCACGACGTCGAAAATGGTTAGCTTTCCACAGCATCAGGAAAGTAGGCGAGAAGTTCGCAGCGTTCACAGCACCGGATGCTACTAGCTTTCCGTGAACGGCAGAGCGCGCGGTGCAAGTAGCGCTTGGCCGTGAGCTCCTTCGTGGCAGTCGATAGGCCTATAGCTTGTTTCGCATCGAAGGATCAGTGGGCGGCGCTTTAATTCATATGGCCAGCTTAATAGGATATATGGCTCACTTATGGCACTGCTTTATTGTCAACTCTACTGTCGGTTGATAATAAGAGAAAGATGCAATTCAAATCGACGACGACTTAGGAGCGGAGCTAGCGTATACGTGTACAAGGGTGAGCTGCGCCACGCCGCGCCGCCGGCGACGATGGCTATCAAGTTGTGAGCAGAAATTTGCTTGTATCACAGCAATTACTCCTACTGGCGACTCGGTACAGGTCAACTATCCCCATGAAGGATTAATTTCTGACATTGCTTTGCTCCAGAGATTATTATTTACCGGAAAAAAATTCTCGAACGCTTTTCTGACGCCGGTGATGAATGCACCGTAAAGGTGCTGGCTTGGCGCTGGCGGCTTACGGAAGGAAAAGTGGTGCTGTCTCCGGTCGGCGCTTGAGCTAAATGCTGCCGTGTCAAGCCACGAGTTTTTAGAGATTGGGTTTCAAATAACTGCAACTTCGTTGATGCAGCTTGAGACACCGCATACCATCGAAGTGCAGCAGCAGACGAACGCCTTCGCCTTAGCGCAAGCACTGAGGGCGAGGGTAGCTATTCAAGTATACGCATCGTTTTAGTTGGTGGCAGCTTAAATCCCTTGCCTATTAATAGAAACGCTCATAAAATTACGATAAACATTTCAAAACATTGTAATTTTCAAAAAAAATGTATGAGTGATATGTGAGTTCCCTGCTGTCGAGACTACACACTCGCCTGCCCGACAAAGGGTAGTGAGTTCGCCAAACTCACTTTGGGCCGAGTGTGTTCGGCAGCGAGTGTCATTGAAGTTGATCGTGTGACACGATGCAAATGACACTTAAGGCCAGTGCACTCGTTGAAAGTGGCACTAAACTTGCTCGTCTGACCAGGGTATAAGTCATGGTGTCGCAATATCGGGGCTGCTACTCATAGCTGATATACCTAATGTGGAAAGGCCATAAGAATAATCTTCAAAGAACTCTTTGTTAAAAAAATGATGCAGCTGGTGTGAAGCAAAGGCTTCTAGTTTTTATGCATACGAGCGATATTTTAAATTTAGTGAATAACCATGCAAGTCTGAATACTCCAGTTAATACTATTGAGGAAGAAGAGGACGATCTAGACATTCTAATTAAGGCCAAATAGGGATAAAAATATTTAAAAATCGCACCCATTAGGGGCTCACAATTACAACTCCAAGAGACGCAAAAGCTGGTAGATTATAATATTTCATAGCGTGGTTAATGGATCGACGAAATACAAAAGAAAAGTGAAAAAAGTCAATTACAACGAAAAGGCAAACTGATCAGCGAAAATGAAAACACAAACCTCTATGGTGGTGAAGCAGATATAAATTTCTGCCTGATATTTGGACAGGAATAATGGTGTTAGAGCTTACGTTTTTGAATGTTGTAATTTGCCTCAGTGCGGTTAGAGAAATAAATAAGAGAGCTTCTGAAAGATTAGCAATAGATTCCCGCGGCAAAACATCAAATAAGGCAGTATAGGGGGTATGGACCGGGAATTGTTCGATGAGGGGAGAGCCTTGAAGCGGGGCGAGAACATGTGGGCAGTAAAACCGTTGTAAAAAACCAGCATTCACTCACTATTACGGGAAAAGATGACAAAATTAAGCAGTAGATACGCAGGCAGCCAGGACGGAGAAACAAATTGGTATAAATGACTGATCAAAAACGCAAAGGTAAAGCACGGAGCTAATAAATGAAATATTGGGGAAGGGGGGAGCACATTAGTTCCACTTTTAATGGTACGATGCGATAGAATTAATGGCCCCCGTTGTTTCCCTTTCCAAACACTTGACCGCGTCCAATTAAGTCTGCTACTTGACTAATTAGTAGTTTTTAATATCTGCCTCCATTATTACCCAAATACAGGATATAGTTGTAAGATAACCCATTACGGGAAAGATCGCGAGACATACATTCAAATCCTCGCTGGAACCAAGACGTGCCAGTGGGACCTAAGGACAATGTGTAGAACTCGGGATCAAAGCATCAAAGTGTACTGGAAGGCTGGATTCCGATCTCAGCATCCCATGTCGAAGACAAGGCCTGATTTGGCAGTGGCTACCAATTTTTCATTTTTTTTTCATTTATTTACCCTAAAGTCCCAAGTGGGCATTACATAGGGGGGGGGGGGGGGGGGTGACGTCATGAAATAAACACAATGAACAAATCGGAACAGTAACGTGGCGGCATGTAAAAGTGCTAAATATACAAGAAGAAGCAATTAGGAAAAACATGATCACAATATGATGACACGGAAATATGCAAGAAAATACATGACACACAAAGGTTAAAGCAAAAGGAAAAATCGAAACAAAAGTAAACCACAAAAGGTGAAAATTTCCCACTACGCTGTTAGAAAATCGTTAAGTGATGAAGTAAACTGGTCATAATCGATAGTATTAATTACAGAAGAGGGGAGAGCATTCCATTCTCTTATCGCTAGGTGTAAAAACGAAAATTTAACTGCGTCTGTTCGTGCAAATGGGGGCTCGATTTTTTTATCGTGGTCAAAACGATGAAACGTGCGTGTGGCAGGCGTAATTATCGGTACTGAGAAAGAGGTAGGGTTATGGTATAGTTTATGAAAAAACGCAAGGCGTGGTTGCTTACGTCTTCCTTCTAATGTTGGAAGTTTAAGATTCTCTTTTATGGCTGTTATGCTTGAATAACGTGAATACAGACGTGAGATGAATCGACTCGCTCTGTTTTGAAGTGCCTCTAATTTGTTAATAAGATACAGTTGATGAGGACACCAAATGAATGACGCGTATTCGAGCTTCGGTCTAACCAGTGTGGTATAAGCGATTAGTCAGGTATCTGTATTAGCTCTGCAAAGTGACCGGCGGATAAAACCTAGAGTTTTATATGTGTTAGTCAGAAGATTATTTATATGCACAGTCCATGATAAATTAGGGGTTAAATAAACTCCTAAATATTTAAAGGATTCGACAGGCTCTATTTCCGCGTTGCTAATATAGTAGGTGTTCGACAAAATCAGGCTGCAGGTACTGAATCGCATTAATTTAGTCTTTTTAGTGTTTATAGTCATTTGCCATTCAGAGCCGTATCATGACGTCTTGTGACGTCACAGCATTCCGCGGCTATTTACGGCCATGAAACCTGGCAACTGACATCTGGCAGAGCCTTGTTTCGCTCAAAGCGCCAACGCCGACACCAAAAATGACGAGAACGCCAACGGCGGATTTTATGGATAACGTTCAGTGAAATTGAACTGAACGATAAGAGACAAAAACTGCCTAGAATTTCCTCCGCCGTTATCAAGACTGCCAGAATAACTTACAATCATACATACTTAGAAAAAAGAACGACCAATGGGCACCACTAGCGTCTTGAGAGTCCTCTCAATACCCCACTTTCAGGTGTTGTAGAAAACTGTACGATGCTTCGGCTATGCTAAAAAGGTATTGCAATTTTTTGTTCTCCTTTTGTTATATAGCCTAAAGCGGAACTTTGCGACTGTGATGTCACGCTAAAAAAAGGAATACTCGCTTATTCGTCCGCATATTCAACTCCTCAATGGCTTTAACGTCTGTAGTACGTGAATTCGGCGTTTTGTATATTTTTACGTTTATTAATGGGCGCGAGTTTAACCCAGGCTTCGCATATGTGAGCGAGCTGCTTATTAAAGTACACTAGTCTAGGGTAGAGAAATAGAAGCATCCCACTGTAGCGTTCTCTTATTTCAATCAAAACTTTAGGATACATCTCGTTGAAGTGAAATCGGTACCTTATTTTCTTCAGGGCGGCGCGCTATATAATCCTGCAGCACTACGAACACGCCGTGAATGCTATCAAGTTCCAAAAGCCCTTTGTGTACGCTCTTTCTGAAGTGGTTCTGCGGAAGTGTTATTCTCGGTTTTCAAGTAGAAAACCGTGTTTCATGACAGCCTCGCGGTGAATGGTCTCAAGGAAGTGTAAAGATGCGTTTTCGGTACGCGGACGGGATGGACATTCAATGCTTTGCATCTCTCTGTCCGGCACCCATGTTTGCGCCCTTTCTGGGAAGCGTCCTGCGACACGAGATAACATTCAAGGCTGCTGCATCATGAGCGTTGCGCTGTTGTGCTTTCCATCACCGCGTGCAGACAGCTTTATATGGGAGATTGCTGTTGCGTTGGCGTAGGCCCATTCTTGGTGGTAAGCAGCTTTCATCCGTGTGGCGTTCATTGCTCCCAGTACCGTATAAAACAAGAAACGGACGGGCGGCAACAAAGCAGAATAATCAGCGGAAAGCAACAGTTAGACAAACCTAAAGTTTGGGAAGCATTATTCGGCTGTTATAGGCGCGAGCAAATAAAGTCACTTCTCATACGTGAAAAGCACGGGTTCGCGATAGGTTTTGTAAACAATCAGAAGTTTAAAAACAATTGTCACGTGGATTATAGGCACAGGTATACAGAGAAGCTGGGGTGTCCTCGTCGCAAAATGCGGGCTTTACTTAGTGGTATGTACGTCTGGACTGTATAAAAGATACCATGAAATGGTTGCAAATGCTACTGATTAACATTCTAAATACGCAGAAGAAAAGCTTTTGAGCATTCGTGAAAAGCACGGGTTCGCGATAAGTTTTGTAAACAATCAGAAGTTTAAAAACAATTGTCACGCGGATTATAGGCACAGTTACAGAGAAGCTGGGGTGTCCTCGTCGCAAAATGCGGGCTTTGCTTAGTGGTATGTACGCCTGGACTGCATAAAAGATACCATGAAATGGCTGCAAATGCCACTGATTAACATTCTAAATACGCAGAAGAAAAGCTTTTGAGCATTCGTCCGAAGTTTATCAAGTTTGAACGAAGAAATTATAATTTCTAAAAACAGTGTTTTGAAAATTCGCGTATGCGTATTGAGTGGCGCGTAGTGGTGACTCTGCTGTCTCAAAATGCTCAAATTAGTGAGAGGGTTGACGAGGGGTGCACTTTTTTAACCTCCATATTTTCGGTGCAATGAAGCTAGCTCAAAAATGATTGCGTTGGAGAATAAGAAAATTATGCCGGGTCTCCTCCGATTTGCTTAATCTTATATGAGGCATTACGAGGTCCATTTATAACTTTAGGTGCAGCACCGTGCTTTATTTCTATGCATTCCTATCGAGTGCTCTCAGTGAGCCCACTTTTAATGCGCCCGTTTCTTGGCACTTCTTCTTCATGCCGATGCCCAGCGCGGCAAATTGTATTCTTCTCTGGGATTTAAGGTCCTGAAGCGACAAAAGGGCAGCAATCAACGTCCTCGCGAATGGCACCGATTCAAGGCCTATTTAACAATCTCTGACATCGAACGCAACACAGGAGTTTGTGACTATCAGCTCCATCAAAATGCGGTCAGCCTGGCAGGGTTTTATTGCGAAAGCAATACTGTTAGCACTTTTCTTCCGTCGGTGGAGGTCGTTCCTTCGCTCCGGCGCCGCTGCGGCGCACGATTACGTGAAAGCGTGATGTCACGACCAGAGGAGAGCAGGGGCCCCACCTCGTCTCTTCAGCCGTAGTTGTTCCTTCGCTCGGCGCGGCGGCTACCACGTGATGGCCTCCTCGGCCCGCTGCGTGAGGGCGCTCGCTAGGAGAGGATAAACGGGGCGCAGCAGGTGTGCTCCGCTTAGTCATGTCTGAGGTGTTGTAAAAGGCGTCGCTGGAGCGACGTGCTGCGCTCAAACGCCGGCACCGTGCCGAGGAGACAGATGTAATTACCAGTGTTCAGACCAAGAGTCACTACGGACTACCAAAGCGTGTTCATTGGAATAAACAAACAGTAGAAACCATGTTGTGTTCAGAGTAAATCATTTAGTTGCACAAAAGGCGAAGCCATGCCAAACCACCAGCAGAGCCAAGCGCAGCCAGGGAGGTATTGCTTTCGCAATCACTCAGGCTTAACCAGAGCTAAGCCGCAGCTAATGTTTTTATATGGCGACCTTAGAAAAAAGTGCCAAACGCGAATGTAACCAGTTACCAGTATTAATATGTAGAGCGAAAAAACAGCATTTTATTTATTCTAGGCGCTTCCGAAAGCGGTGCAAAGGTGCAGCGCAGGTCGTCCATGAATTCTCGACATCCCAGTGTTTGCTTGACGTCAATGAGGAAGTTCTCACAAATGTCAGAAGCACGTCGAAATTAGCCATAATATATGTATGGCTTTTCTCTATTGCGAAAATCCCTGGCTATAAAATATTTCAGGTTTAAGGAAACCTGCGCGGCGTTATCCGGCCGACTCGTCCGGAGAGGCCGCAACCTTGTTGCATAGATGTCTCTGCACGTGAGACTTGACCTGTCTACCGCGGCGATGCCAAGAGTGTACTGTATACATAAGGCATGATTTTCCTTTGAAAAAATTACGATGGCAGGTAAGAACGTGCACACACGTCAAGTAGCAAAGGCTCGTGTATCAAATCTCACTTAGCGGCAATTTTTTCTGCATGAGGAGAGGGTCATAAAATCGCAGATACTGTGTTTTACAAGGGAGCTATCCCCCATTTAATTACGCCATGCGCACTTCCGATGCTGTCAGCCAAAGTTATTTTTTCTCTTAGTTGCATGACTGAATTGGAGATGTAATTACGAAATTTGAAGTCCCCACTGATATTTTTCGGGTCGTGACCCTACATGGACGCCGCCTGGGAAACAGCCTACCAGCATGACCTCACTTCGTCCGCATCATTCACTTAGCTTATAACCTGTTCTCTTTCAATACAATAATAATCACACTTCGAATTATTCATCCATTCCCTCTCGTCCCACCAACTGCTAGCATTGTTAGTTAGCTCAGGTAGCAGCGCAACTGCCCCGGTTAGTGGTGGTCCCCGCATCGAACCCCGGGCCAGGGCGATTTTTTCTAAACAAAGTAGAGAACTGGGCTGGTTGGTACGGATCCATGTCGTTGCGACGCCACAAGTACGAAGAAGGAGACAAAAAAGCAGAACAGGCGCTCACTGTGAAATGACAAACTTCCTGAAATACGCCACATATTGAAAAAGGAAAGCAAAACTAAACCATGTCATGTGGTTTTTTTTTCATAGCTTTCTTAAACTGCAATGTTTCTGGGAACGCTCTGTAACTTTCCTTTGCAGCCGCAAAGCTGCGCTTACGCGGATGTCAGTGAGTAATCACTTCTTGTTTCTAATCTACAGCACCTTGGTGTTTCCCCTAAACTTCGGACAAACAATAGTGCAAGTAAACCTCTGCTGCTTATCCTCCTCGAGCGAAGACCAAAACAGCCACAGGAATAACTTTTATCCTGTTCTCTTCCCATCGTTCTTTAGGTTCTAACTTGGTTAATGGAGCTGGAGAATGGTTTTTCACCAGATTACCTTTGCTGGTTTCTGCTCCCTCCGGCCCTTCATCATTTAATTGGGCTAACATCTTTTGAGCAGGGCAACTCCTTTGGAATCACAGAAAAATTTCGATTCCGGGGTGTCTGGGAATTAAATGGTTAATGCCGAAGTTAATTTAGCGGCTACGTCTTGAGCTGCTTTCGCCCATCAGTCCCACATTTCCACTCTGCGAGAAAATAATTTTCTCAACATTGCATTATCGACAAAAATTTTAAGAGAAATTGTTTGAATCAAATTAAGCTAACTGATCTGAAGGCACAATTGGGTTAATTTGAGTGCAGTTGGAATTGAACCCAAGACCTTCCGGCTTGCGGGACGGACACGCTGCCAATAGGTGATTGCCTATTGCAGCAAGTACACAAACAACCCAACCAAGTCTGTTGGTATACAAGAGACTAAACTGATGCATTGCCATTTTTATACCGACTCCATAAATTCAATGTGCTCATCAAACACACATCTAGTCTCGAATGCGAAAATGTATGTTGTGTACGAATTCAATATGATTGAATCGGAATAAAGGTGCGTTTAGTGAATGCGCGATGGGTCTGAGACCCGGCACTGCAAAAGCTTTGAACTCCTAAACGCTAAGCCTCGTGCGTCGCTTAATTTTTTAGCCTTCTTTTGCGTCTATTTTTTTCGGCTCCCTTCTTCCTGCACATGGCACTGGGTATGTTGCGACGCTGATGTCACAGCTCACGCTGCCGACCACAAGTCCAAAGCGCACAGCGGGTGCGAATGCTGGTGGGGATCAGAAAAGTTCAGCGCTCGGGCAGGACAGCAGCTCCTCATCACCGATCCGCTCGGCCATATAATGAGCCACGGTTACTGAGCCCCCTTTATTAATCGGAGGTGTCCTGCAGCCACCATATAACCAACCAAACGAACCAGCGTGGGTTTGCTACAGCTGTACTCAAACTAACATCGTCTTTCCCTGTATCTCCCTCGCCAACCTCACTTTGAACGCATGACACTGTATAAAAATTATATGCAGTGAAAAACAAATGCTTGCGCAAGGACTGCTCATTAGTTAATGCAGACATGTACATATGCTACATCATTGCTGCTGCCATGTAGGCGCTTAGAAGTTACGTAACGAAAAGAAAAGCGTATATTACTCTTATTTCCTCGTGTGGTTCCTTGTATAGGGATGAGAAAACAAGACTGAATATCACGCCTGCATTCTTTCATAGGGGTAATTCAGGCATTGCACTGATAACACCACTGATGTTTATCACATCCTTTACTACCCTCCCGGTAATTAGATGGTATGCTACTTGAGTAAATGCCATTTTATTTAAATTTTAAATATGCCAGGAAAGATATCTCTTAGTTAACTTGCTGTAAGCCGCAACGTAAAACGTGGTAAAGGTATGGGTATCAAAATTTAGAAATAGTAATAAGCTTATTTCTGGACATACAAAACGTGCTATATAACTCGCTCATTACTTATGGAAATTTGGTTTGTGTTTCTACAGATTTCTTAACATTTCTGCGTTGTCAGAGTCTGCAGCTTGCACGTGTACCAGCAAGGCTATGAAGCGACCTCGAGGTATGATATACGTGGTGGGAGAACACAGTTGTAAAGACTTCCGACATTTCATTAGAATTTCACTCGCAGAACCTTTATTTTACTATGTTATACAACTAGAGCAATCACGCTGGGCAATTTCTACATTGTTTCTGCATGAACCTGTCAGAAGCAGCATGAGTTTGGGCGAAAGGGCTGATGCATGAATATTTATTCGCATTTGCTCGAATGTTTTCTATGACCCGAGCTTTTAAAAACCAGAAGGCATGGCTGTCAAAACGTTTTCCTGTCTTCGCAATGCCATGCTTACATTGCAACCGTGCAATATGGGGAGAGAAGAGGAGAGGAGGGGGGGGGGGAGGGGCTTTTTTGCGGAAAAAATTCAATTCGCTTCGGCTTCAGATGAATTTGACAGCTGCCATGCGTTCTTGAGATCTCAGTGAATAGAAATAAAAGAACGAAAACACATTGAGCACGCGTACTGCTCAAGATCAAACTGAAACTGCAAGCATGCTCACATTCGCCCGCTATCCTAAGCTTCACGCTGATATTCACCTGAATCATTGAAACTTGTGGCACAGCTTCATATACCGTCATAAAGATTGCGCAGTAAGAGTAGCGGAATTAAATGTATATACTTCTGTATATACATTTATTACATTTAATAAAATGTATATACATTTAACTGTATATCTGCGGTTTTGAGTCGACTGAAATGTTTACCTAAAGTGATAGCAATATGTGGTCAGATCAAGTAGAATATGACTCCCACAAGCGCCGGAATAAAGTCTTCGAATACGCGGGAGGCTCTATACCTCTGAGAAAAATCCTAACATTAATGTGTTCATAGTTAAAAATCTCATTTTTCAAAACTTTATTAAATACTTAAAAACATCCGAAATGTTCCCGTAGTTTTACACTCGCAGAAATAGGTTCTAGTACCTAAAGAAAGCCTATGATTTCCAAGTATTCGTCTTTCTTTGTCATTTACCGTATTCACTTTATTAAGAAGTTCGGTCCAGTGTCCTTCAGTAACCATTCTGCTGTACGAGAAAAAAAAAAGAAGCATTACAGCGCTCAGACAGCATGGCTAGGCGCATCTTACTAGCTGACGACGAACCTTTTTTTTTTATTTAAAATGGAATCTTCATTTTTAAAGGCAATACATTTATTTGCCATTATGTTAAGCGGGGAGTTTAAATGAAGCCTATTCTGATTTGAATAATGTTTATTGGCACCCCGAGAAACTGTTCCGGAGATCCATAGAAACAAAGGTGCATCGGCAGGCGCTATGTCCACGAGGGTGAAATCTATGACAGTGTAAATGCTTCAAACAAACAAAATGATGTAATTGGTAAAGCGAAACGCTACCTATGAACTCCGCTAAAGGCCTGCTGCTTTCATACGCGGTAATCGCAAGCACGCCAAGCTGTAAGAAGATAAAAATGGTTGCCACAAAGAGTCAGGAGCGAAGTATGTGTTGCGTTACCACGGTCACGTACTCACACCTGTGTGTGTTGTGTTAGGGCTTGTCGGTGACTGCTCGGCGCCCATTAGATAATACAGTGTGCCCTTGTCCAAGACTCACTAACCGAGGCTTCAAGGAAATAATTTTCTGCAGTTCACACCAGGAGGTGCTTGTCGTCAGAGCGACTTGGGCACTCCCTTCGAAATTCGCGGCTTCCCTTATGCCATTTTCTGCTATTTTCCCTGCTAAGGCTTCGCTATATAATCTTTTAATCAGATTAAAGGCAAGGTTTAGACAAGAGCAGGCTTACGAAATCGAATTCATATTTTCAGTGCAGCTGTAGAAGCTGGAATCCCGAACGTTTAACGTTTCTCATAAATGGTTGTCGTGCCTCCCATCAGACTGCATTAAAGGAACATAAATGATTTAGGAAATGCATGGTATGATCAGTACAGACCCATGCGTTGTGGGAAACTCTATAAACTTAGGTGCACATTACGCATACAGAGCTCACGGCCATCGCACAAAAAATTAATTAGTACTACTCGCTCAGATGCTCTATTTCCCATCGAGCCCAGGGCGTGCAATGAAATCGTTTTTTTTTTATTATTTTTGTGATTAATGTGGGAAGCGAATGTATTGGTTTCTCCCTCATGGCGTGAAAAGAAGACTTTTCTTCTTCTGAGAAAGTAATTGACAGCACACACAATTTTACACCGCAATACGTCAAGATCCTTGCAGAGGCCTTTGTTATTCGTTAGGATATAATAGGCGTGTTTTACTAACCTTACATCAAAGGTGCTAAATTACTACCGGGACCAAATTTTTCAGCTGCTTGAGTTAACTGTAGATATTTTTTCTTGAAGCCTCAGAGACTGAGGGTGATCCAAGCGTATATTATTACCTCATGTGTGCCGAATGGTAACCGACAAGCCTTAAAACAATGCACACAATATATCCGTATGGGGCCGTGGTAACGCAACTCTGACGTCGCTTCTGTCACTTTTTGACCAGCATTTTTATCGCGTTAGCAATACTATACGCCAGGTTTCAGCCTGTCGCGTAGTCCCGAGAAGAGGCACGTTTGATCTTGAGTCGCAGCTGAGCCGAATACGGCTTTAACCAAGCCGTAAGAACGTGCCTTAGTGGCCTATGGGGGCAACGTGAATGCCAGAGTCCTGGCAGCCTGATTCTGACATAACCGTTCCATGTGAAACAAGAAAAACATCTCAAGCTACACCATGAAGTACACTACGTGCTGAACCATAGGCGCTGCCATGGAGATATTGCTAACGCAATTCAACCCGGTTTAATCAGAGCTAAACCACAGCGAAATTTTTTTTTATCCTCTTACAGCTATACGTGGTATTGCGTTTGCATCTATGAAAGTGGCCAGCCGATTGCTTTGGTGAGCCACCCGCCTTACTGCTAACGTCGTTTTGCCTAACTGCAGTATTTATGCTGCCATTTGCTTAGCTCTCTTCAGCATAGCGCCTACGGCTGTACCTTTTTATTTCTACAGATCGACCAGGTATTAAGTACGTTCTCTGTTAGTTCTCTTTTACCTGCTATATTCTAGGCCCAGTCTCTTTTTAAAAGTAGGTAGCCAAACGAGAGTCTTTTGTATAGAATTTCGAAAACGGTAGAACCTTGTCTGCTATTAGAGTATTAATTTCGTCTGTCATGTGAGCGTTTCTGGAAAGCCTGTCTTCATTTTCCGCAAAGTGACGTCAGTCAATTTGGTGTACGTTTCATGTGGCCTTGCGTCTCTTGTGTGAGAGCTAGCAACTGCACAACAAGCACCACGTGCGGTACGAAGAAGGTCGCGGGACACGGGCTCTACTAAGTGACGCTTCCTGCTTGACGGAGGTTACGCACACTGAATGCGTGTTTCTTGAAAAGGCGCGCAGCGCTCGTGATTGGTTCAGCAGGAATTCTAAGGAAGATGTTTTCAAAATTCTAAAAACTGACATGGCTGCTACCAAAGAAAGGCTATCCGTTTTCAATTGAAGTTGAGTGCCTTAAAGCACGGAAGGTAACTTTTTGAAAGTAACAAGTCGCTTAAGTAAACATCATAAACCTGTTCCCCGAACTACGGGCACAAATGTCGATAATACAGCGCTGTATAGGCCATCCCGATATCCTAGAAGGCCTATTTTTTTATTTTAATTCGGCTCACGCGTTTGAGCCTAAACCCCGAGCCAGCACGATCGGAAGCATTAGAAGGTGATGGAATGAGCAACAAAGGACAGTACTACGAGTCCTGCCTCTAACGCTCTAGTTGAATACAAGTAATCTAAGTAAGGCAGGATCGGCTTACTCACAGTGTTCACTTTCACGTGATAAAAAATGACTCTTTTGCCAGCATCCGGTCAGAAAAGATACACACAACTGCAAAAAAGGTCATCGCTACTGCCGCATTTTTTCTTCCACTTACGCAAGGTGGCTGGTGCACCTCCTGCAACGTATTCGTGTTTTAGGCAATTCCTTACCGCCAGCAAGTCTTTCCTATAGAAGCAGCAGCAGTCATGGCAACACCTGCACATAATTAAGAAATCATCGGCATGTTTCAATGGTGGAAACAGTCAAATATTCCGAGCGTGTGCTTTCTTCGCGGCCGAGAGCCTCTCGTTTCACCAGGGATAAATAAGGGCTATCTGCGAACGCTACAAGTTGAACACGTCCGAGAGCTCAACGTCTCTGGGATCAGCTTTCCTTAAATGGCGCGTCCTTTTGCGCTGGCACCGGAGACGCAGACTAAGCAATGCTCGTTAATTTTTTATTTTATCTACTTATTTTTTGTTCTCATTCTATGCTCCCATTTTGCAACACCTCTGCAAGGAGGCTAGAAGTGTTGAAGTTGAACTTCAACTTCAACACTGCTAGCCTCTTGGCAGAGGTTGTTGCAAGATGGGAGCATAGAATGGAAACAAAAAATGACAGGAATATTGACAATACACACTTTTCTAATATTTATATAATTTAAATGGCAGAGTGGAACAAGAAATGGAAATGAAGACAAGGATATGACACAATACAAGCCATCCTGAAGTCACACGTTTCACAATATTTTAGCGGCCGAAGACGACGAAGCACGCAGGCCTGAAGCCAGATCTTGAGAAAACAGCGGCGTAGCATAGTTCGCACGGTCGTTGGAAAACAAGGGTGTAAGAAGAATTCTTGGTTTGCGCGCCTACTTCAGACGTTTTGCCCAGAAGTTCTCCCAGATCTCCGCGCCGCATATCCACCTTAGAAAAGATAGCGTCGCATTTGTATGGGACGCTTAGTAATTGAGTCAACGTTGAGCTAGCTAAAACAAGCTCTTCAAGAACCATTTATACTAGGCCATTTCGATCAAGCTGCCGGCACTGAACCGACGCCAACAACAAAGAACTGGGGGTAGCAGTTGTGCAGTCGCAGGACGGCGCTGAACGAGTTATTTCGTATGCTAGCCGAGCCCCAAGGCAGTGTATAACTACTGCACTACAGGAAAGAAGTGACTCACTTTCATCTGGACAACAATCAAGTTCCGGCCGTATCTGTATGGCTGCCATTTTCGTCTGGTCACCAACCACTACTCATTATGTTGGCTCGCCAACCTCAAGGATACCGCGAGGCGACTTGCTCGATGGAGCCTTCGACTGCAAGAGTATGGCGTCACTATCGGGTATAAATCCAGAGAGAGAGAGAGAGAGAGAGAGAACAACTTTTATTTAAAATGCCTGCAGAATCGGTTAGGCTCCCTCCAAGCAGGGAGGACAAGCTTTTACCGTGACGCGGCCACTACGTCAGTCTCGTGCGTTGTGCTCCTTGAGGTCTTGTTACGTCCCTCGCTACTTCCGCGGGTTCGAGAGGGCCGCCGCCCCCTTCTTGGGGGTGCTGCCCCCCTCTCCTCGGTTTCGCTCGGTCGCTGCCTCTCTAGAGCTGCCGAGACCTGCTGGACGGCCTTGAGTTGTGTCTCTTGATCACAGCTCCTCGTTGCAGCCTCTAGCTGCGGCGGGATCGTCGTCTTCTCGCTGGCTTCGCGCGGATTTACGCAACAGTCCCAAAGGATGTGAGCCGCGGTGGCTCTCTCCTTCGCGCACAGTCTACACATGTCGCTCGCGTGCACACTCGGACACATGTGCTTAGCTAGCACCGGGGTGAGCAGGGACCCCGTCTGTAACTGTCTGTATAACACTGCCTCCTTCCGGGTAAGCCCCGGGTGAGGTGGCGGCATAGTCTGTCTGTTAAGTCTGTACCATTTCACTATTTCGTTGAAGGTGGTCATCTTGTCCTTGGCACTGCGCCGCGACCAAGACTCCGAGTCGGTCGTGCTTGCAGCCGCGCGGTTGGTTAGTCCTCGCGCGGCCGAGTTGGCCGTCTCGTTGTGGTTCACGTTCCCGCGTTCCGACACGTCACTGCCCATGTGGGCCGGAAACCACTTGATCACCCCAGGACTTTTTCGTCCGATGTCTTCGGCCTTGCGCAGTATGCGCGCGGCCTCACTACATACCCTACCCTTGGCGTAGTTCTTCACTGCCGTTATAGAGTCACACAACACTGTAGTGCATCCGGGGTCGGAAACGGCCAAAGCGATGGCCACCTCCTCCGCCCGGTGCGCTTCTCGAGTCCGGACGCTCACCGCGGTCTTCGTTGCACCCGTCGATGCCCCGACAACCACCGCCGCGTATGCGTTGGTGTTCCCTCGATACTCCGCCGCGTCCACGTAGGCGGCGCCTTCTTCTCTGGCGTGGAGGTCTACGAGAGCCCTGGCCCTCGCCAGCCTCCGCTCCCTGTTGTGCTCGGGGTTCACGTTCTTCGGGATCGGGAAGACCCTGAGCTTTCTGTTGATGCTATCTGGTATAGGTACGTCTTTCTGCTGCTTGCCTTCCCTCGGTTCGAGGCCAAGGTCCCGCAGTATCTGTCTTCCGGTTCTCGTTTCAGAGAGACGCTCGAGTTGCGCCGTTCTCTGTGCTTCGGCTATTTCGTCCAGCGTGTTGTGGACTCCCAGTGCCATGAATTTTTCGGTGCTCGTGCCACCGAGGAGACCGAGTGCCGCCTTATACGCCTTGCGTATGGTGGCGTCTATCTTTTTACGTTCACTCGGCCTCCAGTTGTGGAAGGCGGCATCGTACGTTATGTGGCTAACTGCGAAGGATTGAACGAGCCTAGTCAGGCTCTCCTCCTTCATCCCCGCTTTTCTGTTGGACACCCTCTTGATGAGTCTCATTGCCGCAGCCGCTTTGCCAGCGAGCTTGTTGACCGTTTCACCGTTGGCTCGGTTTCGCTGGATGAGCAGCCCGAGTACTCGAATCTTCTCGACCTCCGGTATTACTTGTCCTCCCGCCGTCTTGACCGTGATCTTGGGACGCTCGTACTTGACTTCCATATTCTTTCTTTTCCTGCCCGATCCTTTCGGGGGAATCACCAGCAGTTCTGACTTGGCCGGAGAGGAAACGAGTCCAGACCCGTCCAGCTGCTCCTCGATGGCGTTGACCGCTTCTTGCAGCGTTGTCTTGATGTGTCCGTCGCTTCCTCCCGGTACCCATAGCGTAACGTCGTCGGCGTAGATGGTGTGCCGGACTCCCGCTACTCTTTCTAGCCGGGTGGCCACCCCGATCATCACGAGGTTGAAGAGTAGCGGGGAGATTACCGACCCCTGCGGAGTTCCGACGCTGCCCAGCTTCTTCTCTTCGAGCTGCAGGTCTCCCGCACAGATTTCGGTGGTCCGTTCCGTCAGGAAGTCTTTGATGTACTGGTATGTCCTCCTGCCCATGTTTAGCCTGGATACTGGATAAATCCAGCCGAAAACATCAGAACGCGGACTGCGTGTCTCGAGCCCCCCTGCAACAGGCGCCATGAGACGATGATTTAACACGGCTGATATGGCGGTTCGAGAAAGGCTTAATCCACAGCTTCGACAGCTTGTGCCCAAAGACCTGCGCAGCGAGATTATGAAAGCTTACCATGGTGATCCTACTGCTGGTCACCTTGTTTAGAACCGAACACTTTCACCGATTTGGGAAAAGCATTACTGCTCGATACTCAACAAGTATCTGTGTTAGTACAAATGAACTTGTCGCGAGTGCCAACGACGGAAGACGCAACCTTCACGTCCGGCGGGCCTTCTTCAACCAATTCCATCGCCGAGTGCTCCGTTCCACACAATCGGAATGGATATTCTGGGCTAATGTCCCGCGTTCCAGTCCGGCAACAAATACAGCATCATAGCGACAGACTATCTCACACGCTATACGGAATCGCGCTCAGTTGTTTCCGCGACGGTGGCGGAGGCAGCCAAATTTTTCATCGAGTGTATTATCAGGCGGCATGGCGCACTGGCAGTTTTGATCATTGAGCGTGGTATCGAATTTCTGACAAAACTGTTACAAGACATCCTGCGTCTAATCTGTACCAGCAATTGTCGAACTACTACGTATCCTCCTCAAACAAATGGGCTGACAGAGAGGCTGAACAAAACGATGGCCGATATGATAGCCATGTACGTGGACGGCGACCATCGGAATCACGATGAAATATTACCTTATACATTCGCTTGTAATACTGCAGTCCAGGAGAAGACACTTATGTCCCTGTTCCATTTGGTGCATGACAGAAAAGTCACTAAAATGCTCGATGCCATGCTGCCGCACGAGCCGCCCGATGTCGTAGCCTATGGTGCTTTACTAGTATGCTACATAGCTACAATGTTCGGCGACGAGACATTGATTTCAGACTTGCTGATAAGTCTGGGTTTGGACATCAGTTCGCCGTCGAGGTCTGTCAGAAAACATTGTGAAGTGCTACTTTGGACCGTAAATGGTTATTAGTCGCATCAGTGACCTAAAGTACGATGTGCCTCCCAGCGGAAGCCGACCATCATCACACCTTTCCTCATGGCCTAACTTATGCATGTAGTCCGGCTAAAGCCATATTACGTGTGACCCTTGAGAAGTCCTTTTTTTTCGCTACATTTTGCGTCGCAAACCAACACGTGCAGACACTATGCGCATTTGTGCTAATGTTTTCCTCCTTTGAGCTTAGCATCCGGACGATGCTTCTTTTGGAAGAGAGGCAGTATTGCGCCCGAAGACGAAGCGCATTCGCTTCGAGGAAGACGACACTGCTGCTGTGACTTGCACGCGGGCAGGTTCCACTGTTGTTGCACTGGTTCTTCCCGTTGCCCTTTTGACCTCAGGACTCTGGTGCCGCACTGTCCCTTTGTGTCATGACGTGACAATATTTATACAGGGTTCAGACTGAACATATTTAGGGTATTCAAGGAAGAGTTGTCAGCTGTGAGCTGAAACTAACCAAAACAAATCAACGTTATTCAGCATTTCTTTTATCCGATGAACAGAAAGAAATGCTAGAATAGTAACAAAAAACTACAAACGCAGTACGTTGCCCAGGCTCCTACCCTTGTTTGACATGGCCGATTGGATGAACAATTACCAATTCATCTGCTAAATTATTCCAGTCGCGGATCGCTAGAGGAAAAAAATATGACCCTATCGCTTTGAGCAAATAGTCGACTAAATGCTTGAAACATTAGGTTCTTTACCTTCTACGTGTTGGCACCCAAATATTTCTGTAGCGTCCAAATTTAAGGGCTCCAGTTGGAAGATAAATAAACCTGAGTCGAGTATTTTTTGCTTATTTATTAATAGTGCTAAGACCATCTTCTCTCAGAAGTTCAAAGGGAAAGTCAAGTCGGCGATAGTTACTTTAGATAAACCTGATAGCCTTGACGCTGAATGACAATTTGGTACTTAAATTCTTTGTGTGTAGAAATCAGCATATCTGTACTCTATGTTTGACCGCAGAAGGAATGCATATGCAAGCATTTTAGTTTCGGATGAGGTTAACTATGATCTGTGTCTTGGCGAGGAAAGAGCAGAAAATGTTTTGGATGTCATATATGAAACATGCTTTTCTCATTTCAAATCGGGTGATACGATTATGCCCAAATACATATATTGGCTGACAGCATTTAATGTACGATTTTGAATTTTGTAAGCAAATATCAACTTTTTTTTCTTGATATAGTCATGATGACTGTTTTGTCTCAATTAATTGCCATCTGCCATTCTTCATACCGGTTTGATATATTTTTGAGCGCAATGTTTAATGCGAGTTGACTGTTTATTATGCCGTCATCCACAAACATACAATTGATAGCTTCAATACCGATAGTTATGCCATTTATAAAGATTAAGAAATGAATCGGTGCTAAGATTTGGTGCTTTACGGGACTCCAGAAGTTACTTTCACGCGTTGTGAACAGCGCCCTTCAAATTCAACAAATCATTTCTGAGCAGAAAGGTAGGATGCTATCAAGCCTGTAATGTTAGCTCCGAGAAAAGTTTTGACATTACAGATTAGCTTTGGTTGGTACACGCCGTCAAAGACTTTTTAAAAGTCAAGAAATGGCATATCGGTTTGCCGCGCATATCAACCGCCGTCCCTAAGTCATGTAGTGTCTTTGGAAGGGGGGGGGGGGGGGTTGAGGGCAGACCCTTTCTGAAGCCATGCTGATTTTTTCTGAGTAATTCATTCTGTTCAATATAGGTTACAATGTGCTTTAGTAAAACATGCTCTGGGATCTTGCGTACTGTACAATTTAGAGAAATTGGATTGTAGTTTGGGGAGTTAATAATGCCTCCAAACATAAGTTCGATTCCCTTTAGCTGCTTTACTTTCTTCGAGTACGTCGCTAGTAGCGAACTATTTATTGTAGAGAAGTAGGTTGATATTTAGACATCCATTAGCCACGCCTTTAAAGAAATGGGTCTGCGATATCGTGAAGACTATGAACATTTTTGTGGCTTCTTAGGTCAGCAGTAAAGACAGAATAAATAATTCACCTAGCTGTCCAGTGATTCTTTACTGGTGCGCTAAAGGAGGTTTGATGCCATTATCAATAGTTAAAAAAGACGTGAAATATTAAGCAGAGAATTTCCTTGCTTTCTGAAATGCTTCTCTTTCATAATAATTTGCTGTTATTACGATTGTATGGGTTTTGAAGTGCCGGAATTTGTTAGGAGCGAGACGTATGTAATTCTTGAAGGTAACGTTACATATTTATATTAGCAATTTTAACTGCACGCCTTAGTGTACTTTATAGTTCACAGATTTCGTCCTGGTAGTGGTTTACTGGGTGCTTGTCTATAGTTTTCCTCAGACATGGTATTCTGCGATTTATATGTATGACCTTTCGGGATATGCATGGATTGCTTTCCTGAAACTTTTGTAATTTTGTGTGCACATAGAGCGACAAGCAACGGTAAATTGTAGAGTTTAGTACGGTAACTGGGGCGTCTGCGTAATGCAGCGAAAATCATGAGTACATGTGGAATAAACGGCCAAGAATAGACGCATCGTCTGCATTTTTTTCAATCATAGATTGTTGTTCGAGTTTGCTTCGGTTGTCGATGTGCAGAAAGTTTGAGCATATAGTTGCTTTGTGGTATCAGAAACATTCAACTATTTCGCAAGAAATATGTTGGGACGGAACGATGTCACTTACGAATGTTAGATGGAGCGCACAACTTGTGTCGGTTCATGTATGATTTGGCACAACCCGAAACTAAACATTCATTTAAGCACTACTTTGCTATCCTTATCTGTAGGTCCAAGGTCTTATGTTTCCCACGGTCTGCCAGGAAGATTATAGTCACTAGTTAAGATGCTCTTCTTAGATGCAGGTACATGGCGTTTCATATATTGCATAAGCAAGTTAAGAGTATCTGTGCCTGCGTTGTGTGGGCGGTACATTGTGCCAACAAAGAAGTTGGTATGACCAAACGTTATCTCGAACCAGATTGCCTCGATACCATCATTATCCAGCAGTGGGGCGCAGGATATAATATTGTCACATTGTATAACATTCCCCCCCCCCCCCCCCAAGAGGTAGGTCTGTCTTTGTGGATAACTAGGTATCCCGTTGCGCTTGTCCATAGAATACAGCTAAGGACGGTGCCGCGACTTCGGAAGGAACACGTTTCCTGCGTAGTGAACAGCCTTCTTCATTGTTGAAGCTTTCCCAAAACAGACCCCAGCTTTCAGTGTGCCAACTGCCGTGCTCACTTGCATCTTCTCTCTCCGCTTCATCACTGTTTACCCGGTCTAAGAGAGCTGTTTCAGCGTACATTAAAACAATGCGATGAGAACACTCATTTAAGGCTATTGTAGAGAATACAAGAATCTAACATACCGAAGGAAAGGAGTCACTCAATGGCTCGAGCTGTAACGCATAAAAAGCAGAATCGTGTTCACAACTGCTAAGAAAATCGTCCCATTCAGTCACAGACGCCGTTCCTATCGCTTCAGAGTTGCCTCCCGCTGGAGTCACTGAGGGACAGGCATACACCACTGTCGTAATGAGTTTTGTTGCTTTTAATAGCTATAAAATATTCAGAATCATGACCATGACCAAGAAAACCATTTCATTAAATATCAAATTGCACGCCGCATTTCTCAGCAAACTTGTTTACAGGTCGGCTCAATCCTAAATTGATCTCCCCTTATCAACATTGCGCCACGCACCTCGACATTTCCTCGCGCTGTGGACCGTTGTTCGGGGAGTCAAGCAGGATAACTGAGGTGTTATTTTAATAAATAGCGCAAATCTGGCGCCTACTGTTGTTTCCGCGCGGTAGACCCATTTGAGCTGGTCTTGCAGCTCCACCACAGGTATTCACGCGCTCCTAGAGAGCAGCGAAGGGAAACGAAATCAGTGGACGGGCTACGATCATGAACGAATAGTGTAGTCTGGCAGAACCCCTCCCTTCATCCTTTTTTTCTTCCACACACACACGCGCGCGCGCGCACACACAAACACAGACTGAAGTGTGCGCGCCCGCGCACGCACGCACAGCTGCATGAAATGCTTTTAAAGCTTACAAGAGAATAAACTTTACCGCATATGAGATAGAGTTAAAAATAGTAGTATGTTTTGGGTTTAGTTACGATGGGCCTTGTACCCAAAGCCTGTTGCCAAACGGATCATGTCCAATCAATGCTAAGTTGTCGCTGGATATTGCAGCAGCACATGATTGGGAAGCGTACTGAACTCGTTGTGAGCTGCACGCTTTTCCTTTGTTGCCTATTTTAACTTTAGCTTTATTCTCTCTGACCGTAATCACTGTTCTCTGATTGGTTCTACCTATTACCTCTTCACCTTTCATTAATTAGTCTGGCTTCAATTTTCTCGTCGGCCGGTCACAGCTTTGCCATCTCTTGTGTTTCTGTCTGTGCACGGAAATTGTTGCAGCGTTCCGCTTTATTACTTGCGTTTTCGTTTAAACATCGCAAGTTTTATTCATCCAATGTCATCCGCATTAGATCGAGAGTTTAAAAGAAAAAAAACAGGAGTTTATCCCGCAGGAGAATTTCGAAGGAAATAGGAGTTTATTTAAATACAAATATGAAACGTAAAAAGAAAAGATATGAGTACGCGGCAATTGCCGTCCAACCCCTGAGAAAACGAGCTGCGGCCAGCAGAAATAAAAGGAACAGGTAAAGGACAGCTCCGTGAAATACAAGAGGAAGCTGTAGCGAGGAAGTATACTGATGAGATGTATACAGCCTACCAGTTTTGGGATAGTATCGCTCGAGTGTTAGTCCTCAAAACCGGTGGAACCTAAGGGAAGAAGAATAGAAATCGGGACAGTGAAGGAGCATGTGCATCGGGCATGCTCGCGGAGAAAGCGTCGTGTGGCTATGACCGAGTTTTGAGAGCGTGTTCCTTTTACGTTTTATCTGATGCGTGTTAATATCTCTTAATTGCAAGCGCGGAACTTGGCAAGCATGACGGTTGGTTCCGGATGCGTCTGGAGGCAGAATTTCGAGAAAAACATCATTTCCTTTTTCTCTTCCTGCTGAATTCAATGTCGAAATGCCACCCGATTATCTAGATTTCCGGGTTAGCTCAGCTGGTAGAGCGACAACTTCCAATAGATGGTGGTCCTTATTTCAAATTTCGTATTACGACTAATTTTTCTCCAAAATAGGAGTTTCTGTGAAAACCGTGTATAGTGCAATATCTCTGCAACAAAGCTAACGGGGCCCGTAAAAATTTTGTCAACGCAAACTTTTGTTGAGGCGACATGAGCCCAGAAGCACTGTCGGATTAGACTACCCACGGCGCGGTCTCTCAGTGTCTGTTGGCTACTGAGCGCAGTACCCCGGCTCAACCCCGACCACGACAACCGCTTAAGTGGATACGAAACGCGAAGGCGTCCGTGTGTTGTCCAATGCCAATGCACGTTAAAGATCCCCATGTGGTTGAAATTGTTAGGAGTTCTCCACTACTGTCACCTCTTTCTCTCTTTCTTCTTTAACTCCCACTTTCTTTCCTTTCATTTCCTTTCCTTTCGGTGTGGGTCAGGTGTCCACCAACATGTGTGACAGCTATATGCCACGCGTTTGGTTCCGTATAAACTAATTTAATTTTTTTTCCAATTTGACTACACAATTCAGAAGTAAAAATTTATTTACAAAGAAGTTGGTCTGCTGCTTTCGCTTTTCTGCTTTTTTTTTTGTTAGAGCACTGTGGTACGATTTTTCCATAATAGCATCAAAACGTCGCCATCATGGGCAATAATAAATCTGCGCATCACATCAAATGAGTCCAGCATATTTAGTGCAGATGGTAGTGCTACATAATACGCATTGATTCCGGCTATGTCTATGAAGAAAACGGAAGCTCAAATTTGCGTCTTGTCTTAATTTAGCAAGCCCAACTGTTACATCACGGAACTGTAGCGGCAATCATGTGTGTGTGAACGGGTGCGTAAGTAGGAGCATATATCGATTCCATCTAGCACTTTTCGTGGCACAAAGCAGCTCAGTCCAGCGAAAGGGCACAGATTTGTGTTGATGTGGTTATTTTATTGCCAAATATGTTTTAAACCGGTAGTTGTTCTTATCAAAAAATTTTGTTGACGCGAAAATACACCTCGAAAATAGTCCTTCGAGGTGAGATATGTCTTATCATTTATTATGGCGAGGTGACGGGAAATTGGAAATATTTAGTTGCAGTGAAAATTCTCCGTGAGCGACGTACGTTTCTTCTTTAAAGAAAGAAGACAATTTACTGGCAACGTGTTAAGAGGTACATACATTTCAGTATGCAGGCGATGGTCATCAAGTCAAACGGCTCTCACAAGGCCCTCTATTGGTTAATACCAAACGTACTCCAAACCAAGCAGCAGCATATAATAGTAATCAAGCAGTAAAAAACAATGGTTGCATTGAAACAAAAACACTGAATAAATCTTAGAGGGCTTCAACGCTGCTGAACCGAATGCGGAGCGAAAGCTTTGGCCTTGGAAGGCCGCGCGCTGCATCGAATACAACCAGCGTTCGCCTAAATGTATCAAAATTCACCTACGTTCTAGGCAGAACCCACTTTTCAAGCCCAGCGCATGGGATGCAGGAAGACGCTTTCCTGCTACACTCGGTCAGCTCTCCGCAACGGCGCGCGCATGACTAGTGCGGTGACTCGTCTCTCCGCGCCGGCGCGCTCATCTCCTGTGATGCCGCTGCCCTTCTCCTCTTCTCTGTAGCATGCGCAGCGGCGGAACACCTGTTGAATGGCGCGGCTGGTTGCCATGGTAACGGTGCATACGCAGTAGTGGCCTCTGCCCGGCATCGCGAAATGCGCGCTTCTACAAGCTTAGTGCAGCATTCGCTCCAAAATGGGGATGACATAGTAGGTTATCAGGGCAAAATCACGAACAAGTGATCTGAGCAGAAAGAAAAAAAAAAACACTGTTTGCTCTGTATGATGCTATATACTATCAAAAAAAATACACCACAGTGAACACGATCTCTACATTCACTAAATACAGGTAAATGCAGGAGCAGAAAAAATATAACGGTAGATTAGTCGAACCAAATAATAGACAAGGCAAAAGTTTGAATAAATTGTTGAGAAACGTCTTGAAACAGCAGGTGATGGAAAACGATCATTCTTTTTATTGCTGCAAAAGAAAAATATTCAGTATACAGACAAGGACATCGAGAATTTTAAACTCAGCGGTAATTTATCTATTTAACAAATGCCTGAAAAATAAGGATTTCGTTAACCCTAATTAGTGAAAACTAGAGGTACAAAAACTTCTCCTACTTGAGATTCTAGTGTAGTTAGAATTGTTCAAGCACAGTAGCCGATACTTTAAATCTGTCGTGCATCAAACTCATTACGTGGTAGCTAGGTTGTAATCAAATAGGTTATTTATGGGTAAGATATTATAGTGACGCACCAAAGGCAGAACATTAGCACGGTATGAACGCCTGGCAATGATGCGAGAAACTTGAGTTTTATTAGCTTGGATTTTGTGTAAATGACATCTGTAAGCTTTCTCCCATGGTTAAATGCCATAATTAACGTGAATGTGTGAGTAACTATAAAGTTATAGCAGTGTAGATGAAAGAACAAAATATAATGACATTTGAATAATGCACCAATTTCAAATGGAGTATTTTTCTCCACTTGGACTATATGATGAAGAAATTTTAATTTAGAATCAAGGTGAGCAGCAAGTAATGTAACGCTGTCGCAAGAATAAAGGAAATATTTAAATTGCAGTGGAGTTCAACTTTTGCTCTATTGCCGTATGCCTGGGCTCGGGTAGACTTTGATGGACGCTAATGAATAATTACTCTCTCATGAATGAATTATTGCGTCAATACCGAGAATTCTCTGGGTGTATAATTTTTCGTGAGTAAGGATTGCAAGTGCTAGTCTAGGCTGTTCATTGCATTCTTATGCTTTTTTTGGTACCTCTCGCAGTTTATGCAGCGGATAAGCAACTAGACCTTCTTTAGGCTCCCGTGCATTACAGGTCATGATTGGTAGGAAGTGCTTATGACTAATGCAGCATATGTTACCTTCAGCCTTTTCACCACCTTCGTGTTCCTGGAAAGCAGCGCCGGCCGTCGAATATCGTGTAGACTCTAAGCTATTTACTATGTACAAACAGGAAGCAAGCATGCGCCCAGCGCTATAGCGAGTGCCCTGTAGCTGTCAGAAAGAAATCTGTGTGCAAGCGAATGCTGCGCATTTTTGCGTATTAAATCCATTTCATATAAAAAGCCATGCGGTCGTAGTGTCCAGTAGCAAATATTGATTTATGCTATCAACTGTCTAATTCAATAAGAACGCTGTGAAGGCCAACTTGCCCTTCACTTTTCGCGGCGATTTCAATTGGCAGCGTAGAATGGTTTCATTCCGTACATATGCACTGTGCACGAAGGAACCGCGACGTTGTCATTTTGCGTTCGCAAGCTCCTTATGGATAAAGGAGGTCAATGTATGTCGAATGCACTGGGAATATCGCTGCGATGGCATCGGTCGACGTAGAAAGAGGACGCATTGGATTTGCTTGTAAAAGAAGCAAACACCGGTGTGTATGTGTATGTGTGTGTGTGTGTGTGTGT
>JAJIZL010023615.1:206618-271222 GCA_023969395.1 Amblyomma maculatum | reverse complement strand
GTGTGTGTGTGTGTGTGTGTGTGTGTGTGTGTGTGTGTGTGTGTGAACCACAGAAGAGGTTCACCATATCAAATGGGTAGTGTAGTGAGACATTAGGGTCATTTTTTTACCCTACACCTTCTACACCGGTGTAGCAAATCTCCAATGCCTCCAATGGTGTTTTGCTACAATAGTGCAGCTGGCGTAGCCTTGTAGCGGCTCGATTCCTGCTTATTCCTTCTCGGAATTCGGCGCCGCAATATGAGCTGTGTGTGTGACTGGCTATCCCGTGACCGTGGCCATGAGCAGCCCCGCCGACAGCACCGCACGCGCCCGCGCGCCCTTCCTTCTCTCTCTTTCGCACCCTCGCAGCGGCGACACGCCCTCGCGGGCTCTCCGCCGCCGCTCGACTCTCACTGAGACACACGGAGAATAAGCAGAGTACGCTCGTCTCCTTTGCCGCGTCTTTTACTGGGGATCCCAGCGCCCTATAGGCTAACAAAAATGGCCCTGTTAGCTTATCGTATAAAGCCACGCTAGCGCAGTGGAGTCCACAGCGATGGACCGAGGCTGGATGGTGTAGTACTCTTTATGGTGTTCCTGCGAATCTAAACTACAAATGCGCGTAAGTCGGCTCTCTTCTTAAAGGGGCACAGTGGCGTGCGTATGGCAGCCTCTAGGTTCTTTCCCCCGTGCTGATGCCAGTAAAAAAAAATTACAGAAATCGGCGCACGGAAAAGAGAATTATTCGGTTTATAAAATTCTAAATACAAGAAAAAAAAAACAGCCCATCTGAGCTGCTCGCCCAGCGCTCGACTCGGGCGGAACCTATCAGAAACGCAGCTTTCTGCTGACGTATCGGAATATCCACCATGGTTGCCTGTCCAACCCAACCTGCAGTCGCACTTTTTGGCAGCCTCGTTACCATGGTAACGACGCTGCGAAGCACAGCTATGAGGACCGGCTGGCTTCTTCGTCTGCTCCCTTGGTCTGCTCAAAATTAGCCTAGCCCACCAAATGCTGCTCCAAACCATATTTGCAATCTAAGTGTAGTAGTGCCTACATATTGTTCACGGTTAAACACTGATAATAAATGTTTTCCAATCCAATTGCGGGGGTGTCGACGAGGTGGACCCGACGGTCAGCAAATCTGCGCCGCCGTTTTGGTGTTCCGCCGGCGTCCATCACTGCTGCTGCCACGGATCCCTCGAGCGCTACTTGTGCGAAAGCTCGAGAACGAGTGCGAAAGGCGAAGACGAGAGAATGGCGTACACGAGCTAAGACGAAGCCTACCCTGTACCTGGTAGGGAAGCGAACGTGCTTCACGAGCGATTTCGACACAACTAGCGCCATCTGTGGGGCATTGGCAGAAACGATCAACCACGTGTTCAGCGATTTTGCCGACCTCCGAGATCCGAACGCTGTCAGCTGCCTTATGATTTGAGGAGCCTGTGGGAGTGACCTTCGTGCTTGTGACCATTGAGCCTGGACAACGTACTGGCGGACTTTTTTTCCTTTCCCTGTTTTTTTTTTTTTTTTTAATTTTGGCTCCGCCGCACCAGAAGGCAGCAGTGACCAGCTACGAAGGGCAAAGCCACCATCGCCATCATTACAGAAAGTAAACGCTCCATCGTGCTTGTTCACAACACCGCATTTATCTAAGTTTACTGTCCCCATCTTTACAAGCACTCCATGAACACACGCGGAATTAAAAGACCATTTATTTGTTTTCTGCGTAGTAACTTGAAGAACATTCTAATGTAAAATCTAAAGTGCGCGCCCAACCAATTAGCGAAGCAGCGCCCCAGAGAAGGAAACGTCATATCCGTTAACGAAATTCGCCGTCGTGTGCCGCTCACATCGGTGCCAAAACGCTGAATATTGAAGCGGATTAAAATATTACGCGCTACGATTTCGCCGTTATGAATGGGCTTTGGGGCCTCGGGAAGGTGTAAACAACTATAGCGGCCGGCTGGAATTAGTGGTCTGGCGAACGTCACGGCACACCTTTAAGCTCGGCAGAGTGGCGGCAACAGCAAGCTCGTCTGGGCGTGAAACGATAAGTGTTGTGTAGAAACAATTTCTGAACATGCGAGCGCAATGAAGGTAAAGGGCCTATAGCCAGATACTTCATGCTCGTAGTATTGTACGCAAAGCAAATGAATCGGAGGACGTCATCCAATTTCTTGTTATCAGAACTGACGTAAGTACATCGCCAACATATCGGTAAGCGCTTGATTTGTTCTTTCAACGAAACCATTGGATGGGAAAGGGTACGGCATGAATGGTGAAAATGACGTGTGCAGGAACGAAGAAGTTTGTCAAAAACATCTGTAGTAAACTGGCGTTCCTCGTTATGGGTTAGAGCTTGAGGGGACCATTGTCGGAGAAAAAGGCGTCACACAAAAACGTTGACATTTCAGGAGCAGTGGCAGACGGTGCCGGGGGTGGTTCAGAGCACAATGAACTCAGGGGACAACTAAAATTAAGCCAGGCTTCTTTTCTTACCTACAGTAGTCTATCAGGCTAGGCAATTACTGAATAATGCAGAGCTTACGTTACGAAAGTAAAACACAAATAAAAAACCATTTCTTTTCTGCTCGCATCTCCACTTGCAGAGTCATGCACATCCACGAGAAAGTTTTTAAGGAAACGGAGTTCATATATGTATACTAGTTCAGCTATATTATGTACAAGTGTGGATCAATATTATATCCACATAACAGCTAAAATCGTATACATTTTACGCCTCCCGGCCAGATTAGGCAAGCCAATTTATTTGCCAGCGTTCATGTTTTGCTAAATCTGCTTAATGTCTTATATTTGATAAATGCAGCAGAAATATGAAAAGCTTATTGGTTGCCTCATATGGAGCTGCTTCTGCAGTTCTTGTATAAACACATTGCAAGGAATGAAACGTCATGTGGAGCTGGTGTGTCCATTCAATCATTACTAGCTCAGAGTAAATAATAATTCAACTTTCGAGGTCAAGTACTTCCTATCGGGTGGGCATTTTTATTTAACTAGTAGTCGTACCTTTTAACTTGGACGGTTGTGAGATAGCAGTTATTATCACTGGTATTTATCTGCAGTTTATTTTTACTTGGATTATAGTCAGGGAAACCCTATAAGCAAGAAGAGGGAGGTCTAGACTTTGGACGTCTCCCGGAAAAGAAAACGAAATCGCTGCATAGACTATCATCCGAATTCACTCCACACAAATTACACTGTAATACCAAAGCCTCCTCCATGCCCCCCCCCCCCCCCTGTTCATCGTGTCGTCAAGAAGAGAGCGGCTAGACTGTTGCTCGGTAACAGGTCAGTGGTCTCAATTCTCGTTCTCCATGGCATCACAAAACGAATTTGTAAAAGCATTTAGTATTAAAGGAACTTTAGAACTGGCTAAATGGTTTGTTTCTTCCAGAATCAGCATCGCGCTTATAAGACAATGTTAGCTTATTAAACAACAGAGGTCCTTACAGCATTACTCGGAGGCACTCACTTGCGAGACTTAGAAACGAAAATGGCGCGTTAGAGTATTCTAAATTATATGAGTACAGATGCCCTTTTTCCCTATGAAGTAGTCGACCATCTTAGGTTGAAAATGAAAATTACATTACGTATGTGTGCTGTGCTGCAGTTTCGCACAGTCCTTGCGCTTCATCTTCTCCTTCTAGCTCCTCCCCCCCCCCCCCCATATTAACCAAGCTCACTGAATAAAATTCAGCTACGCTTACCCGACAACATGCCACAGAAAGTTTTTCAAACCGCATTCATACGGTGAAACGTAAGATGATGAAATTCTTAACACAGTGAGCAAAAATGGCCTACTTAAGCTGTTTCCCTCTAAATAAATCAATAACCGTAAACAAACTGATCACACTACAATTCTCTGAGGAACACCAGGAAAAAGAAACAAGAAGGCATCTGCGCATACTGATTACGCAAGTGCATGTATGAGGGTTAACAAAGCCGATTATTCCATCTGAAGCAATTTATTGTTTAGCAAGGGTTTGGAGTCAAAGCCTTTATCTAAGTCTTCAATGAAATTTTGAAAAAATAGAGAATCTTGCGGTGATTATTTTCCTGTATAAGGCAGTTCTGAGAGCTCATGAAGGCTCATTCTCGATGACATTTATCATGCAGCCTCCAGCAGATGCCGGTTAGCAAGCCTAACACAGGTTGGTGGTGCCGATATCATAACCTCTCCGCCCTTCCCCTCTCAAGCGAGTATTGCGCCAAAGCAGCCCAGCTACAGCCGAGTGCCGCAAAAATTCCCCAGTACGACCAAGCCATTTCGCCATATTACACCTAATTCTTTAGCTGAATGTTGTATTATGGTCCAAACATTAGCGCACTCTGTTCTTCACGGATTCTATTGCAAACCAACGCCTTGCACTATAGAAGAATGGTTGTCTAGAATGCGTGAAGCAAGAATGCATTATAAAATTCATTGACATCTCGGGCCTGACACTCGTTCTATAACTTATAAATTAAGCGGAGCTGAAAACTACTGATGCAACCGTAGAAGGACGTCGTAGATTGCTTTACTCGAAGCTTCAGTTACCCCTACAGCAGCTGTACTGGCGCGCAGCTTTGATACCTCATATTCACATATTGTAACATCTTCGGAACCCGCTCCCTGCAGCAGCGACACCAGGTCGGAGCTAACCAATCACTAAATCGCTTTCATGCGGTTAGATTTCAGCAAAGAGGTGAAAATTGCGACAAGCGTTGATGCGTCCCTCGTTCTTTAAGTTAAGAATGCAATGAAAATGCGTCCCAGTGTCTATATGGGGCACTAAACAAAAATGAGAAGCACATGTCTTCGTACGCACTGAAGAAGGCAGAAGGTGATCAAGACTCTTTCTGAGGGAAAAGTAAAGAACATTGCGAAGCCTGGGGATCACATTCAGTTTTCGTGCGTATATTTTCGTAATATTGGACACTGCCTCCACAAACCTGCGAAAAAGAAAAAGACAGGTAACTAAGTGGTGCCATTTTGCAGGCCTTTGCTAAGGCTGAGAAAATGCGCCGGCTCTTTAATGAAAGTAAAAAATGGAACTTCTGAGGCTTCTAAAAGCGAATAAAAATATCATACAATTGCAGCACTGCGTTCAATACGTCGAAATGACTATTTAATGTGAAGAAAAGACGTTGTCTGCACAGCAGTTTAATACTCAGGAGCCCAATTGGGACCACTCCTCTATGTTCTGACCCCCAGGCATGCGGGGACAAACAGGCACTGATGTTCAAGCCTGACTGCTACTAAGTGCTTCGGTATATATCTTGCAGGCGCAGGGATGCCTATTTTTTTTCTTTTGGGTCCTCAATGCAGGAAATATAACCAGTAAGGTGAGCATAGCCCACACTGCACAGAATCGCATCCCCAAGAAAAGGGACCGTGATGTGCCGTGCAAAAGTCCCGTATTATTGTCTCACACCTGCCAATAATACCACTAAAAGGAAAGTGCGATTGTTAAACCAGCTTATCTACATTTCCCACAAACACCTCTGCCAGATGTCTACCTGTAGTAGTAGTAATAACTTTATTAAAACAGAGGAGTTTGGGGTATGCATGCCCCTGGGCCCCCGCACGGCCTCACTACACTCAAACGTTCATGTTCCTATGGTTCATGACGTCGGCAGCCTAGTCTGTGGCGATATTCTGCCGAACCGGGTCTTTAGAGTGCAGCAGGGTCTCTCAATCCTCCCAGTTGGTAAGTGCTCTAGACCCTGCGGGGGAGGACCCGCCGGGCATTGGAACAGGATGTGGGCGAGGGTGGCGGTGGGGTTGTTGCAGGGTGAGGGTGTGGTGGTAGCGAGACGCGCTATATGGGGAGGGGAGGGTGCGCGTCTGGAGCCATCGCCAGAACGTCTGGTGGTAGTTATCTAGCAATGGGTGAGGTGGAAGGTAGAGAAGTCTCTCGGCCCAATAGACCTGTGTTAGCTCACTGAAGGAGTGCATGCGATCACGCGTAAATCCCGGATCGGCGCCTGGTTTAAAGAACCTCGGGCTAACGCATTGGCGGCCTCGTTACCGGGATTCCCGGAGTGCGCAGGCACACATATCAGCTCCACATAGCGGGGCGGGTTGGCGGCGGGCGAGCTCAGTATGCTGAACGCAGAAACGTGAACTCTAGCACTCGCAAAATTTAGTATTGCAGTTATTTAGAGTCAGAAGTTATGCAGCGTGCTTCCGAGTGTGCAAGCGCGTAGGCGATGGCTGCTTCCTCGACTTCCTCGGGGAGGTGGCCGAGGGGAGGGAGACAGTAGCGAGAGATTGCAGGAAGGAATTGGTGATGACCAGTACCACTCCCTCATTCGTGCATGAGGCGTCCACCCATACGGCGTCTGTTTCGGAGCCGTAGTATTTGTGGAGCGCCTTTGCTCGGGCTCGGCGGCGTTGCTCATGATACGAGGGTACCTGTACCTGTACCATAAGTGCACTCGATACACAACATGGGCTAAAAATGGTGTTGCTGATGGAAACTGTTTTAAGTGGCGCGCTCCAATCGTGATACTTGAAGATACTTCTGTTCTGAAGTTTCGCTTCGCGTAAATCTTCAAGTGTGAGAACATATCCGGGACGTTCAGGTTTTGCATAAAGCATGGCCGTAAGGAAGATCTGGTACAATTGCATTTTAGTACAATAGGCAGCAAATGATTTTGTAGTAAAAAAGTGAAACGTATTTTACAGCCAGCTGCAATAAAAAAGCAAAGCAAGAAAGCGCGAACAAAAGTACGAGCGAAAATTATTCGCAAAAACACTGATGGTTTTATCGTATTCTGTTGAATACAGTTTGTTGAGCGTTGTTTTGTACTGCAATCACCTGAATGAATGGGCAAAGTAGCGCAGGTTTACACCCAGGCCAATGAAATGTTTTGGCTTACTCTGTAGAAGTTGAAACACCTTAATCGTTGCCATTAATGAAATACTGCAATTTTCAAGAACTTTTATAGTGGATAGCGCGGAATCAATAACGAGGTGCTCTCGTTCGTTTTTAATTGGTAGGAAATTTCTGATTGCCTTGTATATTTCGCGTGGATTACATTTTTACCTTTTGTAAATAGACATGAGTGAGATGAAGTCAGATCAGAAACGATTCTCCCCACGACGCGCCCCTATCCGTGTGCTGTTTCTGTAACCAGGGATACATACTATACCTTAGGTCCTCTGTGTGAATAATCACTGCAGTGAAGAATTTTTTCTCATAATTAGCAGAAACAGAAGCCGAAAGCCGCACACATGAGTCTTAGCTTGTTCCAGATTATGAAGGCTAGTTTAGAGTAGTTGTTTTTATTGCAGTGACCGTTACACGGAGCGCAACCCGTGAGGAGGCTCACATAGGCCTTACGGGCCGCAACAGCTGATGCTCATGCCGTGAACGAGGCAGGCCACTCGCGGCTTCTTTGCAATTCTGGCCGTCTTCTTTGCCGTTTCTTCTCCTTCTTTGATAATATGACAAAGAACGAGAGCCCACTGAATGCTGCACTTAAGTAGACGACAATAGTGGGGAGTTTCTGGCTGATCCCAAGCGGTAAAAATGTGCTCTTGGTACTACTCGCAAACGTGATACGAGCCAATAAAAGCCCATTCATGCCCGCACATTTGCTACACGACACAGCTTTCATTGTATCTCGCTCATAACCAAAATACCGCTTCCCCTTTGCTGTGCGTGGCGTCATCGTTATGTTCCTCATTTCAAAATCAGCTGGCTCGGATTATTTCTCGCAACCTCAAAATAAACTTTGGAAAATAATTTTTGATCTCACCCGGTCGATTGCACCGAGTGTTTGGTTGTTGGTATTTTCCAGGGGCCTAAAAAATTGGAAACAAGAATACAGGCTCTATAAGTAGCTCTCAATCTTGAGTATGTCTATGTATACCTATGTCACGCTTAAAGTAAATTTTTGCTGCGCGAAATTCTGGCAATGAAGTTTCTTCGCACTAAAAGAACTGAAAATTTGACTCATGACACCCATTAACGACCGCAACAACCCGCCCAGGGAAAAAAGATGATGGCCGCCAAATTTAAAATTAACTTAATTAATTTACCTAAATTGATAGGGATCTAATAAGATACCTGGCTAGCACCGCTTCATCAAAAGCCACTGCGTGAGTAAAGAAAGCAGGCCGTTAACAAAGCATCTGTCATGGCCTCGTCTGTCATGACTCAGGAGACAGCGTTAAATGCAGTGTTCATATGTAAAGATAGCAAGCCATGCTTTCTACGGGAAAAAGCCAGTTGAAACAATTGCGAATAAATTTATTGCTCCTTCACCTGTGAAAACTTTTAAAGCATCTGTCATGGTTTGGTCTGTCATGACTCAGGAGACAGCGTTAAATGCAGTGTTCATATATAAAGATAGCAAGCCATGCTTTCTACGGGAAAAAGCCAGTTGAAAAAATTGCGATTAAATTTATTGCTCCTTCACCTGTGAAAACTTTTAAAGACAATAAACACCGAATATATTTATAACGTCCACGATTTCCTTCCAAAGTATGCTCATCACGTTATTATGGGCCCACCGTGACAGGGCCATAATTCACGTTGACCGCAAGATTGTACGTTTGTTTCACCTTACTTCGCTTTCGCCTGTCTGAAAAGACCATGTCATCACCGTATAATGACCGAAAACGTCTTTCTCACTGCTCCATCAAACAGTAGAAAAAAGGGACCTGGATTTCGTGATGACTCTCCTCCAGCTGCATTCGATAGTTCATGCGGTAGACAAACTGGCAAAATCGAACTCTCATTTGTGCGGAGATATGCTTAGTCGCTAAGTTAGCGCGATAGACCTACGACTACAGCGTTCATCGTGTAGCACAAAAATGTTCTTTTCTACGGTGTTGCTTATCCGTGATCACCGCCGTAAATGAGCCCTAGCAAAGAATTACCCAGAGTCGCTCAAAGCGCCTTTTCCGCCTAATTTGGCTCCTCTCTGTCGTCACCCAGCAGCGTAATCAGCACCTTGCTGAAATTGCAGGCTCTTGCTTCGTTTTTCCTTTCCTGCACTTAGTGGTTGTACGGTCGGGCATTGCCGCTTTAATGACTCTATCGCTGCGGCGGGAGAGTGCGTACACGCAATTACAGCCGGAGGGGACGCTCTTTCAAGATGGCGTAAATATCGCTGTCATCGCGCTACGGCGGTTTTCGCCGCTTTCCGGAAGTTGCAGAGGTGCAAACCTGCTCTTAAATGTGCGGAAATTACGTCAACTCTCGCTTTGCGTTGTTGATTTTTTCACCATGCCGGTAATGTGTTGCACTGAACGCTCTCGCAGTCAACGACAGGGAAAAGGGGCCCTAATCAGCTAGTCACTTTTGGCGTCGTCAAACAGATATGCGCTGTGAATGCTTTGGCTCTGTGGGAGAGGAGGGAGGAGGGAGGGCGGGGAGAGAAAGGGAAATTTGGTATAGCAGTACTGCTTGCCGTAGGTCTGTCTCTGCGTGTGTAATCAAAGAAATATATTGATGGACTGGTTCATCTTCTCATGAGGAGACGCAGTGCAGCGCCAATATAGTTTTGAAAAGAAGGACGTTATCGGAAGAGTGCGGTTAAAGATACCTAAAACGTTAAACTAACACCATAAAATGCCTATGATTAGCTAGAATTTTATACTGATGCACGATTTTTATTATCTATAGTGAAATAAACCCTTCGATTTAGGTGAGCTTTAGAACAGCCTCATGAATTTTGAACAGCCTTAATTTTCGCTAACGTGATGATTTATCTGAACTCGTTTGAATGGTGCTGTTCTTGGTCACATCGGCAACGTTCAGCCATGTATAGCCTTTGAGATTATTTAAACCGTTAAATTAGCTTCCCGGGTGAGGCAGTGGCCTCGAGGTTGAGTCGCAATTAATAGAGCAGCAAGGTTTTCGTTACTCTAGGTGTCACAAAATGAAACACGTTTCATTATCGCCACAGATAGCACCCGTTGCCGCAAAATATTGCTGGTCTATAAAAAGGCTACAACACCTTACAGACGTATATAACTCGTCCCTGCATTTATAATATTTGGCACGAAGCTGGCTGCACAGTGTATGTCGGAAAGGAGCCCTAGAAACACGCAACTTTTCCAGGACAGCGAACGGTCCGCACAGGCTTTGCGTCTGCCGCATTAGCTTGCTGGAAAGGATGTGAATATATTCCTTTTCAGCCGTGTATAAGCACCTGACGTGAATGTTAACCGCTGGAGAAGCTCTTAATCGGCAACATTGATGTCAGGCATATGAGCTGCATGGGCACTGACACATGCCAACGAAATAATGATCCACCCGACTTTACAGGTCGCATCATACCGCAAACCAAGGGATAATAACCTGAAGCCTCAGGCCAGGGATTTTCCTGAGCAACCAATGCCACCTAGATAAAAAGGCTTGGTATGCACTTCAGTGACAAAAGGAATTTGACCCCGCCGGGGTGGTGCAGTGGTTAGGGCGCTCGACTACTTTTCCCGACGATGCGGGATCGAATCCCGGCCTCAGCGGCCGCTTTTCGCTGCGGGCGAAAAGCAAGGCGCGCGTGTGCTGTGCGATGTCAGTTCACGTTAAAAAAAACCCAGGTGGTAGAAATTTCCGGAGTCCTCCACTACGGCGTCTCTCATAGCCTTGGTCGCTTTGGGACGTTAAACCCCACAAACCAAACCAAACTAAAAGGAATTTCGTCAAATGCCCGGTTTTTGTAATGATGAGCCGTAGGGATAGATGCACTAACAACTAGTTTTTTAGTATATGTTGTGCTTCTGATATAGCCATGCGGGTCTATGAGTGCTGGAAGGATTTAATGCATTTACGTTCTGATTTCATATTTTGGCTGGTTCTGAAATAATCAATAGCAAAAAGAAAAATATGCAATAAAAGCCCTTTCACATATACCGTGCTCACGAGAGCACCTTATTCCTCTATGAAGGCTGAGACATTACAAGAGCCTTAACCCAAGTATTACAGAAGCAAAATAATTTTAGGCCCTTCGTTTTCTTTTTCGATTTACCTTCGGCTTTGTGCAAAATGTGTTACATTGTTTTTTAGCTTAATCGTTAGTTTGATGTGGGCGGAACAAGCAGTTTTTGTGGCTGCTTTCATTTCTTCTTTGAAATTCAAATGATGTCGGCTGCTAATGTAGGCACATGAAGGAACGTTAATCAGCAGTTTAGGATCATGATGGGAAACGCGCATCTCAGGAAACTATGTTTTATTGCTTTCAAAGCGCAATTTATTGTAGTTGTAATTCTATGTTTTGGCAATGTTCATATCTACACATAGGCTTGGTCCTTAGCATGTGGAATAAATGTTGCACTGTATATAGACTTTGTATGATTTAACATTTCATACTGCAGATTCATTGTTTCTATGTTTAATTCAAGTGCGCTCGTGTAGAAATATTCTCTTTTAAGTTGGATCGAGATTACAGGGCAAAAGCAGGAGGAAACGACGCTCACCCCTCCGCAATCTACTCTGCCTGCCTTACAAACATGCGTAATAAACGAGTGTCTAAGCGAACAAACTCGGTGAGACTTCTTTGAAAACGCATAAAATTTGTTCTAGCAAGAGCATGCACGAATATTTTACTGACGTTCACACATTGCTTGGTGAGGCCTCCAGCCACTTATAGAAAGGCCGAATTACTTAAGTGATTAAGTGATAATGTCGGCAATCTATTGCCACTTCTTGCTGCTGAATAATGCTGTCGACAAGTGAGAGGACCAAATTACAAGTAACGCCTCCAGGTGATGTATGCATGGAAACGAGATCCGATAAGGTTTAAGTTTAAATTTGCGCAATAACCATAACATTGAGAGGCTTCAATAGCCATGTATTTGCACTATTCAGCCACACGAAACTCTTATTTGCCAATAATAATTACCCTAATACAGTTCGCCACAAGTGCAAGCAAATCATTGTGCAATCTTAGCGTCTTCTAAACAGGCTTCATCCTGAGCACTTAGCGTGCGGTGATACAAGCGGTGATATATATATATATATATAGTGGCTGCACAGCAACCATAGTTCTGCATAAAGAAAGTAACAAATTCCCATAAAGAAAGGTGTTAGGCAAGGAGACACGATCTCCCCAGTACTATTCACAGCTTGCTTAGAGGAGGTATTCAGAGACTTGGAATGGGAGCAGTTAGGGATAAGGGTAGATGGAGAATACCTCAGTTATCAGCGATTTGGTGATGACATTACCTTGCTAAGCAACTTGGGGGATGATATGCAAATAATGATTGGTGACCTAGACAGAAAAAGTAGAAAGGTAGGCTTGAAAATCAATATGCAGAAGACTAAGGTAATGTTCAACAGCCTCGGAAAGGAACAGCAGTTTACGTTAGGTAGCGAAGTACTGGAAGTAGTAGGCGAACATGTATACTTAGGACAGGTAACCGCAGATCCGGACCATGAAAAGGAAATAACAAGAAGAATAAGATTGGGATGGAGCGCATTTGGCAAGCACTCACGATTATAATTAGCAGCTTACCGGTATCGCTAAAGAGGAAATTATATAACAGTTGCATCTTACCTGTACTCACCTATGGGGCTGAAACATGGAGGCTAACCAAGAGAGTTCTACTTAAGTTGAGGACAACCCAGAGGGCTATGAAATGAAAAATGGTAGGGGTAACATTAAGAGATAAGAAGCGTGCAGAGTAGGTCAGAGAAATAACTCAGGTTACCGACATACTAATGGAAATTAAGACGAAGAAATGGGCATGGGCAGGACATGTAGTGCGAAGATAGGATAACCGATGGTCGCTTAGGGTAACAAACTGGATTCCAAGGGAAGGAAAGCGTAGCAGGAGGCGGCAGAAAGTTAGGTGTGCGGATGAGGTTAAGAAGTTCGCAGGGGTCGAGTGGATGCAGCTAGCACAGAACCGGGTTAACTGGAGAAATATGGGAGAGGCCTTCGCCCTGCAGTGGGTATAGTCAGGCTAATTATGATGATGATGATTATGATGATGATGATACAAAACATAGGTCGCTAAGCTAATCTTATGGTTTGTTATAAAAAATATATATACTGTGAGGAGAGCGTATCGCCCTCTTTCTCCTTGATGCGTCTGGAGCCGCACATCAAACCCTTGATTGGATATCTTTAAGCGGCGCCGCAGCGTGCTGCTAGAGCATAGAATTGACGTTCCCTGACGTCAACATTGCACTCAGAGGGAAGGGATACATAAGAAGGAGACGCAAAAAACCTCAGAAATTCTTGAAATATACATGGGATCATTTATTCTTAGACAGCATAGATCTATAAATGAGTCGGGGATGTCACGAACGGATTTTTATACCTTCTGGCTATATATAAAAAAAGCATCGGAGCCGGCAGGATAATTAAACGGGTAAACAATTGATCTGTATGTGCTCGGCATTCTACAGTTGGAACATTTTCCCACGTGGTCTGCCACAGGCTAAAAAAAGAACCGTACGGTAAAACAGAACATTGTAGATAAGTTTGGAACAGGTAAAAAGAAACGAAATTTTACAAGGTCGCCCGTGCAATTTGAAACTTTTGTTATAACACCGTCATCTTGACCATTCCAACACAAATGAAATGTTTCTTGTTCAATGCACGTTAACCACCTTCTTCACACCGTTACTGCAATTTCACGCGAAGAGAACTCAGAAACTATTTTTATGCGTTACTGTAAGCTAATGAGGGTTTGTATATAACCAGTACCTACTGATAAAAACCCGCTCTTCAATCGTCATCTCGCTTTTCATAGGATAAATATGTCAAACATGAACCCATGTATACCGTTAAACTGATGAAACACTGTAAGAAGGACGCAAGAGAACTATGACTCGATTCTGCTTATCACCCTGAGAAGTGTCCGCCAAGGTTTTGTTCGTCAATTGTTGTGTTGTCTGGAATATTATTACAAACTCGCAAAACAGGCTCCTCGTAAACAAAAAAAATAATGTTTCTTTCTCACCTGAGTTCAGAAAATCAAGGAGTAGCTTTACAAGTCCTTCTACCCATTTCTGTAATAGGAAGCGGTGTCCTAGTCCTCAAATCGGTCAGTAGTCCTTAATCCCATGACAACGACGCGAACTCATGACCACATAGGGACGGCGACTAAAACACTACTCAATTTGCAGGAAGTCGCTAGCGCGCTCTTTTGATAAAATGAATAAATCTGTCACAAAGGTCATGAAAATAGTTTCGTCAGTTGTCAGAAACCGGCGCCGCGGTAATTTACGTCATACGAGGTCAACGAGCTGTACACCGAAGATAATGCGTAGGGCTAAGGGAAATTTCACGAGAAGTGCGCGTCCCAACCCCTGCTACTGTCCGACTCGACGATAGGAGCGAGGCAGAAAGTAATCAATACCCGTCTCTACCAGGCTCTCTGTGATACGTGTGGCATACCAGGAACGAGGAAAAGCGTGAATCAAACGTAGCACTTGGGAGGTGGGATTGAGTACCTCGCGCAAAGTCGCACCCCTCTTCTGGACTGATAAATTCTTCTTGCCCCATTAGTAGGGAGAGCTATTAAGTTGAGACAAATGGTAATGAGTTTTCATCTAATTTGCAACCCCCGCCGACATTTTTGCACGCCTGAATGCGTGGAGAGCCTGTCTGTGCGTGTGCATAGTATACGTATGAGCGTGCCTGCGCGTGTTATACATGCATGCATGCATGTATATCATGTACATGTATGTATGTATGTATGTATGTATGTATGTATGTATGTATGTATGTATGTATGTATGTATGTATGTATGTATGTATGTATGTATGTATGTATGTATGTATGTATGTATGTATGTATGTATGTATGTATGTATGTATGTATGTATGTATGTATGTATGTATGTATGTATGTATGTATGTATGGAGGTTATTAGATAAAGGGAAAACGGGTGTGCTTTGTGTATGCATGTGTGTGGATGAGCAGGCGGCTCACATTAGAGTGGTTCGATACGCTACCGTGGGCTGCTTTGGACATGTGAAGGTAACACATTAAGGGCACCGGATGGTACCACATGTTAACCGGCTGCATCCAGCTGCATCGGAACAAATACGCTTGTCGGCATTGCCAGCGCAGGTACGCAATAAGAGTATAGTTGATCAGGGTAGCGGATCGCGCTAGGCTGCATTTCTCTATATTTCTGCTGTTGTCACTCACAACGTGCATAGCAGCCTAACACTCCTTCTTCAGGCTAGGGTAGCTCATAGATGCAGAGATATGAAGACCGGGCCTGCCTTCATACGATGAAAGACCAGCCCTTGTGTATGTTCTACTTTTATTCTTTTTGACAATCTGCCTTATCTGCAGCGCAATGGTGTCTGTATAGGGTCTTGTGTGGTCCCGGTTCTTTGCGACATCTTTTCAACAGATTGACAAATCTTTGGATAAATGTTTGCGTGGGGGGGGGGGGGGGGGGGTTTTACATGTTTTTAGGTATGTTGACGGTTTTTTAGTGGTTTTAAAAAAGCAGACTTCCATCACTTACCCCTCTACAGTAGGCGATGTTTTAAGTGTTTTTGACAAACATGGACTTGGGCTCTTGTTTACCCATGAACTACCCGACACTAACGTTTTAGTTTTTAGAGTTGAAACTAACCTTCCTTGAAATACACGTTTACTGGGGCTATTACCCACGTGCTAAAAAAGATCTTTTGCCTTATGATTCTATGCATTCGAAAACTGTGAAATGAGCAATAGCTTCGCATTGCTTAGAGTCTTCGCTCAGGAAATCGTGCCCGCATCAGTTGCAAACCAGCTTCCATAATCAGATGAGCCGGCTTTCGGAGGCTGGGTTCCCCTGCTCTGTATTAAGATATGTGGCGCAAACAAACACAAACACAGGAGAAGATACACACCACACGCGCACACTACCAACTGTAAGAAGAACCGGAAAACACTTCCTCTTCTACACTCAGGCACGTCGCAACTTCCTCTTCTTCTCATTTTCCTCTTCTTTGCCAAGGGGAAAAATGGCACTTTCTTCCTCGCAGACCTTAACCTTGTCCAAACATGGCGGTGACCAATCTCTTCTTCCTCTTCTTCTATTCTTCCCCTTCTTTCCCAAGGGGATGGTGACACTTTATTCCTCTCAGCCCGAAAACATCAACCAAACATGTCAGTCACAAATTCTATACTGTCTTGTAAATCCACACCTCTGCTTTGCCCAGTAACTCCTACCACGCTGGACAGGCAAATATCACCACAAAGTCACAAGTCATACACTAAAAACACCACCACACATATACAGTAGGACATGTCCATCTACACCCCATAACTTAAGTAGTCCCTATGCAATGAGAAACTTTATCTTTCCAACATCTAAGAAGCCACGATGGACATGTCCTACTGTATATGTGTGGTGGTGTTTTTAGCGTATGACTTGTGACTTTGTGGTGATATTTGCCTGTCCAGCGTGGTAGGAGTTACTGGGCAAAGCAGAGGTGTGGATTTACAAGACAGTATAGAATTTGTGACTGACATGTTTGGTTGATGTTTTCGGGCTGAGAGGAAGAAAGTGTCACTATCCCCTTGGGAAAGAAGAGGAAGAATAGAAGAAGAGGAAGAAGAGATTGGTCACCGCCATGTTTGGACAAGGTTAAGGTCTGCGAGGAAGAGAGTGCCATTTTTTCCCTTGGCAAAGAAGAGGAAAATGAGAAGAAGAGGAAGTTGCGACGTGCCTGAGTGTAGAAGAGGAAGTGTTTTCCGGTTCTTCTTACAGTTGGTAGTGTGCGCGTGTGGTGTGTATCTTCTCCTGTGTTTGTGTTTGTTTGCGCCACATATCTGAATACGATGATGCACCAACTAGCCCCTCAAGCCGTTATTTTGAGATCCCCTGCTCTGTGTTGGTTGCAGTTTGCGAGACCCTCCTTCAAAAGATCAAGAGCGGAACGCGAAGATGTACTGGAGAAGATAGACGGAGGACGCAGAAGCCGCTTGTTGTGCCTTACATGCAGAAAACCTCGCACAACCTGAGGAAAGTGGCCAACAGGCATGGCGTGAGAGTCGCCTTTTCGGCTCCCAACAAGTTGGGAAAGTTGTGCCCCCGAATTTGCAAACCAAGAAAAGGGGGTTGCCAGATAAAGCACGACTCTCCGTTTACAAATTGTTCTGTTGGAGTGGTCTATGCTATTCCCTTGACGTGTGGAAAGTTGTACGTAGGTCAAACTGGCCGATGCATCAACGAGCGTTTGGAGGAACATGCACGAAATTTGTCAGATTTAAAAGACAAGTACGCACATTTGGTTGCGCACGTAATCAACTGCAACGGATGCGGGGCCAGGTTGAATGAGACGAAGATTCTTGGAAAGAGTATGGATACAACGGCACGTGTTATTTTGGAGGCCTTCTACATTAAGAAGTTTGACAGCAGGTGTATCAGCATCCCCTCATTATCTCTTCTGGCCTCCGAAATTAGGTTTTTAGATTCTGTTATCCATCAACGGAGTTTTTTTTTTCTTCTTCTTGAAATCTCGCTGGTCGATTGATGATTTCCTCCATCTTTCTCCCCATCCTTCTTTCCCTTTGGAAACTTCGCCTATATAAGATCACTCGTTGGTTTCAATAAATTCAGTTGTGAGTAGCGCCTTTGCTCCGTCTTCTTTCTTGTGGTGTGTTTAGTTCGGCGCAGGTTTTCCCAGTACAGAAAGACCAGCCCGCAAAGGCCGTGTTTGTGAACTGCTTACGGTATGTATGGCACTCGACACGCTCAGGACCTCTTCGTATTCTCGCTGTATGTCTGGTACACACAAAATTTTGCGCGGAATATTTTGAGCAGATTGATGGAAGGGACGAATATTGCAGTGCTGGAAGTACGCGTTCTCGCTGGACTGAAATGTTCCCATATTTTGCATTTCTATGTATCCGTATCCCTGCCCCGTCCGTCAAGTGCTATCTTGGGAATGGGTGGATTGAATTTCAGTATAGCAGCACGCGCTTCGCAGATGATTGGCGCATGAAGTCCACACCTATGGCTATAAAAGAAAATACTTGATGTCGGGAGCAGAAAAGGGAAATTGAATTTTCCTGCCTTCCCAGTAGGACATCAAATCTAAGCATGTTCTCTCGGGAAATCGCCACGAAAGGCTTCATCTTGTTCGAAATGATGCCTTGGAGGGAAAAAAAAGCTGCATATATTCCTACAGTGTGCAGTGCGCAACAGCAAGGAAAATGCATTCTCCACTGTGCACTCAGTTGCTAAGATTACGTCACTGAGGGCGAATGATTTCTACCGAATTACTGTACATACTGAGAGGAGAACGCTTAGATTGGATAAAAGGACAAATGCGCTGATACGAACATTCGGAGTTTATTGCGCAAGCAAGAAGACAGCTGCACCAAATTCTTCTGAGGAGAAAAAAAAATAACGTGTTCCAAAATGTAATAAATAGCCCGCAAGTATTATGTGCGGTGTTTGCAGATTTTATGAATTGTTTTACGTTTTGTGATTACTTATCAGCGAAGGGCGGCTCGTCCCGCAGCCTGTAGGGCCTTATTGCACTCCGTTTCGGTTCTTGAATTGTGGTTCCCGTCAGCTAGTGCGTCGAATTTGCCTCTTTTCATCTTTTCTTGCGTGTAGTGTTATAAGGACTAAAAAATGCTGTATGACGCCATTCTACAAACTTGAAGCCTTTAACCATCTGGCGGCCTTTTTGGCCTTAACAAAAAACAAGTGGGCCTTCCTTTGTAGAATCAATATTTGTTGTTTTCATTTTCGTTACCAGCTCAGCTGCGCTAACTGCGAGATTAAGATCTTCGGATTGCGTTTCTTAATATTCCTGTCTGTCTACGAGAGCGAGCTTATAGCCGCAAACTTCTCCTTCCCATCCACCCCGTTTACTCAATACGCCCACTACTATTGTTACCGCCTCGTGGAATCTCCTGCGTTCTTTTCAGCTATCATGCTTACATTCTCTGCAATATAAGGGCTCTTCCTTTGGCCTTCGTCGTCTTGAGGTCCACTTACACATTGTAGATACATTCACATAATTTCCGTGACCCATTATACTCTGCTCATTTAAAGTTACATTGATCATTTTCGTTTCCATAAATAGTTGCTCTGTCTTGAAATACAACTAAAGTACTCTTGTTACCCTCCATATTGCTGTGTCATAGGAACAGACAAATATGAATATGTTATGCACATTCCTCTATAAGGACTTTGGTGAAGTGCCATTCATCTCCTGATAGAGTCTGGCAAATGCACTCCTCGCCATTTTAATTCTGCTGGTGATTTCAATCTCACCATTGCATCAGCTTTACTACCAGTGATGAACCAAAACTATTCTCATTTAACTTTCTCTGGCTGTCGTGAACTGCAGTTGTCGTCCTTGGTTTGCTATTATTAATTTAAACTTCATTATATTTTATGCCCACCATTCTTTGTAGCATGTCTAGGTCCTCAAGAGAATTTTGACTTTTCCGTCCATGCGCAACATAGGCACCACCCTTCATCAACACTAACATGATGACATTGTTTGAGGTACGGGAGGAAAAAGAGAAAAACAGGCGATAAAGCTAACCGGCTTAAGGAACCCATTTTTGTTTTTAACCTGCACTAGGGAAGAATGGGTGAAATATATAATGATGAAGGAGAAAAGGGAGTGAGAAGCAAAATATGTAAGCAGTTCGAAAAAACTTGCAATCCAGATGGCCTCAGCTACGGTGTATGCAGAGTGAAAGATTTTTATTGCACAATGTACCCACCGTTTCCAAAGAAATCTGCCAATACCTAATCAGATTCATACTCGATTTGCAATATATGCCGCTTAAATCTAATTTAATTTATTTCATTTTGCATTTAACCGAGCGGGTTTTGATTATTCAATCCCACTGGCATCGTCATTTGAATCATGAATATATACCAGCTACTGAAGTGACTTATCTTAAACTCAATGGCTTTTTAGCTTTTCTTACTAGATTACTACGTAGTGATGGTGCCATTGCCTTTCATTTCTATTAAGGCATTCAGGTGCAAGCATAAATAAACAGAACAAACTTTTGAATTCTAACAGCAATCGCACCTCTGTTACTTTAAAGGAAGATAGACGGTATATTCATAAGGAAGAGGACTATATCTTACCATTATGTAGTAATACAGCAGGAAAAAAAAATCATGCAACGCATAAAACTATCTTATAATGTAATGGAGTGCTGAATTTACATTTAGCTCCACCTGTACATCAGATTTGCAAGCGAATAATATCTTCACAACCAAGTTTGTGCTAACTCCTGACTGTAGAACCTGCTTGACCTTCTCTACGCTACGCATTCGTGTGCCATTGATCTTCATCTTAACTGATGGTTTTGATATCTTCAAGAGGTTAGATAGTTTTATACATCACCTTTCGTTGATGTGTCCTCCTTCTCCTGACATGGCCCCTCAGAGCCCTGTAAATACACGCAGTCCCCTACTTTAATTGCGCGACCCGTGTTAGCTATTTTCCTTCACCTACTTAATGTCTTCCGTTCTGGCGCAATATCTGCTCCCCTGCAGTATTCGTTAGCTATACTTTCCCTGTAATCATTAAATCTTGTGCGCGCTTATATCTTGAATTCAAATCAGGGTTCATTCGGCACATCACTGTCGTGTGGTCTCGACATCTCACCTTGCTAAGCACCTCCGAATCAGTAACTTTGCCAACGTGGCAACGCGTGCCACCGGGAGGTGTCACCTAAAGCCCTATTGCCAGCGCTGTTGGAATCCCTGTGCGCACATTTTCTCAGCTTATCTTTTTTCTCTTTGCCGATTTGTATTTGGCCACCTCCTTTAGTTTCATTGTACTGCGCCGAAGGGTAGTAATGCAATTCAACTTTGTTTTAATATGATAGCGTTAAAGGTGACTTTGCTCAGTCCAGTCTTTGTGAGAAGTGTAGAGCCCAGGGGGCCTACTTCTGAGCGGTGTAGCGACGCTGATTTAGCATTACTGGAGATGTTTCCCATTGTAGAGGGTAGGACTAACGATCTTCTTACCATCAAGAGATTCGGAACATTGGCAATGCATTACAAGGCACACGAAGTAGCTGATAAACAGACCCCCTGAGCTCAGCACTTTTGACAAAGACTGTACATACGGTGCCGGCTCTGTCATTTGGGGCGAAGAATCACGGGCATGGTGCTGGCAGGTAGCAACTGGTGTGGCCAGTCACTGATTGTTCGATGGTTTGTGCGATTAACGCGACAACACGGCATCATAAATTTGGGAGAACCTGCCATCTAGGGTTGCCTATCGGAGGTGGGAAGATGGAATTAGAATCAACCTTCCAGTGCCCTTGGATTCTGAGTTATCAACACTGCGCCTAGGCTACGCCAGCATGTTTACGTAGCTTGGTTAAAACCGAGCTCTATTTGTCCGGTGGTCGCCTACCCTATAGCGTCCTACCGCTAATCGCGGATTTTAAGTGGGGGCCCCCCCAATTTTCTGATGGTTTTCTAACGACAGCGGCATCGGCACGTGCCCTTGTCCCATTCTCTGTAGCGCTAAATATACCTACATTTATCTCGTATAATGGCCGCCACGCGCGCTTGCTTCTATACTGTTCTATATTTTTCTCTCGGTCTCCTGATCTGGAACTTTTTTTGTCTGCTTAAAACCGAACACGATTCAGAGTGCCCCTGATGCAGTAGTTAGGTGACCGGCAAGCATGCTTGTTGCCGCCATAACCAAGCTGCTAAATTCTTCATGGACGCAAGACAGCCGAGTAAAGCGATTCTTGCATATGCACTTTAAAAAATGTAGCGCCAAAACAGACAACACTCAGAAAGATAGACAGGATGCTTCTGTGTCGTCTTTTTTTGTGCTGTCTGTATTCTCATTACATGCTTTCACGTGAACGTTTATAAGCGTTTTGGCATGTTTCTTACTACGGCACTGCTGTGACCACAAGCGTGCAATCTGATGTTAATTCTGTCCTATTCATCCACGTTATGGTCCTTCATGTCCGTTTCCTGTTCTTCTTTTTGCTGGTGAAGTTATACAGTATTCTGCGAACTATTCTGCTCTGATAAATAAGCCAGTACGCCCTCCTCAGAATCCTTGAGCATCTCGCGTGGTACTCCGCTGCGTAGTCTCTTGGCGTTGGCCATCCTTCATGCTCACTTTCGGTTCTAATATTTGCGAGAGAAGGTATTGTAACAGGCTCCGCCGGTTGCCAGATAAGTAAGCATTTGACGAAGAAACGAAAATACTTTTAAAAATATCTCCAGCTCCGATGGCTCTGAAACATTGAGGTTTAGTTTCTTGACACATAAGGACTAAGATGCAATGAAGTTGATATTCCAAAATTTGTGTCATGACACCTTTAATATAATTTCTTTTTGCAGACGAGAACAAACCGCGCAGGGCGTGGCCGTCACCCCAGTTTCGGGAAACTTCTGCTCTGCGACGCATATAAGAAATGACATCTGAGCAGAAGTAATGTTTGCCTTAGAGTCATTCACTGCCTCGAAGCCGCTCAAAGTTCTCTGGTAGCAGCTGAATGGCATAGTTCGGCGCACTTTGTTTTCAGTCGAGCTTAAAACCCTTTGATCCTCTTCAAAGGTCCACATGCGTGTGAAAACCTTGGCCACAACCGAAGGAGCAAAAGCCCCCCACCTCGTAATTCGAAAATATTTCAGCCACTTGAGCCAACTAGAAACCGTTCCGTCATGAGCGATAATGAAAAAATTAAGTTGGTAAAAATGAACGGATTAAACATTCCTTGTTGTACGAACGACCACAGCTTACTGGCCCATATTGTGTTTTAGCAGTATCTGCTTCTTCTTAGGATCAGTCTTCCTAGCATAGACGTGCTCGAAGTTTGTTAAGTGCCCTAAACTTCTATAGAAATCAACAATATTAATGTAATGTATTTTGCTCAATAATTATATTATTGTTACTTCCCCTCGTGATTCTCGTGTTGCACTTCTATTCCTGATTTAAGAACGTGGTATGTCTCCAGTAATTATTATGTACGTCCAACTCTTGTGCAGAAGTCTATGGTGCAGATATGCAAAGAGGATAAAAATGAAGAAAAAATGAGTTGCGAAATACAACGCCCTAGTGTCCCGCTAACCTCTAAGCGAATAAATATTAGTCGGGGTAACTCTTCCAGCAACCTTCAGCAGCCGGTTACACGTAAGTGAATTATTTGGAAAAGAAACTGTAAATTATTCTTGCAACAAAGTAGTATATAAATGGCCTTATTCTAAACACAGGAGACTGAATATCAATTAGGGGCGTCGTAATTAAAGAAAACGTTTCCCGTGCAGAAATTAATCAAGGGCGCCTAAAATACGAACGTCGGATGCAACCACAATAGATAATAAAATTCATTAGTTTTTTTTGTTTACGAAATATTTAGTCGTGGTAAGCCCAGCGGCCAGCCCGATGGGACCACGTCCTGGCCGTTTATTCTAGTTTACAAGCCGGCCCAGACCTTCATGAGATCCAAGATGCCGTGCGCGCCGATTAGAGGATACACCGAAGATTAGTAAGAAATATTGCTAGAGTCAATAAACAATCCCGTAAGCGCCACTAATGCTTTTCTCTTTCGCGGTATTTCGATTATTTTTCTGACACAGCGGCTGTTCTTTCTTTTGTACGGCGGGACTCAGTATGAATAATACGAGTGTTTCAGCGAAGCTCGTTGCTGTATCCCAGCGTGTGTTTACAGGCTTAAAAGTGAATTTCACCAGCAGAGCTGGAGTTATCAGAAGCCTGCGCAATGATGGTAATTTATACAGCTGGATTAGAGACTTTAATACTTATTTTTAACTATCCTTCAGGTGACTTAATACAAACCTTCCAATCAACAGTAGTATACTATTCATTGTATCCGATGTTCGTAATAAGTGTATCATATATATGATCAACGAAAACGCAAATTCAATCTTATGTTGCATTTATTTCTTGAAAATATTTCTGCTGTCATCTGATGAGGCTAGTGCTGAATCATTCACGTGACATAGAGTTATGTTTGTTTTGATATGTTTTTAGCACTCAGGTGACTCTCGTGCCCTGAATACCATTACTCCATCTTAGTATGGCTCTGCGATTTCGTCGTCCTCATCCGTAGAAACGAAGTCGTTATAAACGACTCTAGACGCGACCAGACATGCATAAACGACGCATTTTCGAGATTTCTCATACTTCTGAACATTTTAGTGTTCGACTCCATCCTTCGAAGTTTGCAAATCCTGGCCAATACAAGCAAGCCACTATGAATGAGGCGGTGAGTTACATTCATGCTGTGATTAAAATTGGCACCGCTGAGAGAAGAGAGATCCTAACACAGATGTCGAGGAATGGAGCGCGGCCAGTTCACCATTCAAATTTTGTTATCCTCCCCTGTGAAATGTCAGTGGCCGTCTAGTCCTTTCTGTAGTGAATTTAAATATTAAAAAAATTAGCTCCCAAAGCACCCGCTTCCGCGATACTGGTGGTAATGAACGGCAGCTGTCAGTTGCTGCCGTTCATCATCAAGCTCAGGTCGACAGGATATTGTGTCGTACAGAAGCGCTGGTTTCGTCCTCAAAGGCTTAGGTTTAGAGCTCACACCAAGGCAACAATTTCTTCTACAATCTGCGATCTTGCTCTTTGCTATCTCTTTGACAGTCTTTCAACTGTGGGCAGAGTTTATGGCACATTTTATTGTTTTTGTTTTAATGTAGCTAGCGGAGACGCTTGTGTATGAAAAAACCGGTTCACTATGCTAATGAATGTTGTGACGGCAACATGCCTTCTTTTCTTTTCTCAATGAGCGAGAATTCGATATAACTTCTGCCACTAAAATGAACTTATACAGCCGCCCTGATTTTTAACAATATAGCGCGAGCATCGACCAAACGGCGGGTCAGCGCCTTGAAACGGCGATAAGCGTGCAACAGGGCAAGAGTTCGCGCACTAATGTGGAGCGTCGTCTGCTACGCTATCGCAAAAAACACGCACCCTACAACAATATCTGTTAACAAAAAAAAAAGAAAAGAAAAGCGGCAGGCACTAGGGTACACGTGCTTTGCATGGCGCCTCGTTTGTAGTGTTCACACCTCATTTACGGTTGCCCAAATCAGAAGTTTTGCGTTCCAAGCAATTCTTTCTCACGTGTTGTATTTATTTTCTTCTGCTTTTTTCTTATCTTAACTCTGCTCCTCCTGCGCGCCCTCCAAGCGGGGAAAAAGAGGGAAGTCTGATCTAAGTGTCGCATTTTATGCGCATGTGCTCTACGGCCCTTGAGTTTTTCACGAACAGATATTGTGGCAGGGCGTGTGTCTATGTGATCGGAACAGCGTAGCAGAAGACGCTCTCTCTATTGTGCGTGCGTGAACTCTCGCTGTGTTCCGCGCTTATCGCCGTTTTAAGGCTCTACCCGTGGTGTGGTCGACGCTCGTGCCACATTCTTAAAAATCAAGGAGGCTGTACAAGGTGCAACAGTGAGCGTAAGGTCATAATCAATAATGCACATTTAGCGATTAGTGGCATTTATGCTAAGGTTCTGGAATATCAAAATTTTCAGCACCTTCGGCGCTGTGGTTCAGAAATTATGGCCATTTCGTGCGCTCTACAAATTCGCGCGTATATTGTAACACCCGATGAGCAACGCCAACCAATAATAGGCAGCCATGGCGCAGTGGCATACTTTTTGTCAACTCTGCAATTTCGCAGAAAATTTTTCTGAACATTTCAGAAGCCTTGCACTTTTACGATGAACATTCTTTCAGTGACCATAGTATGAGACCAATCCACAGCATGAAACTGAAACTTCTCAGCATTCCTGAATTTTTTGTACATGAAATGTGTGCTTCTACGGGAGTAAGTTTAAATACCGCAGAAAAGCTCCGAGGGAATGCGTAACAATGATGTGCCTTAAAATTCAGGAGCCTTTCATATACTGAAAACAATAATCCTTTCAACGATAGCCAGTAATCATAGGCATCAATTGTCGAATCATTTCTATTTATGAATTAGGGCGTATGCGAAACGGAAACTATAATTTGCTTGTTCAGAAATATTGAATTCTAAATATCGAACGTTGCAAAAAAGTGAAAATTGAGGCATGGCCTCTCACAGATTACGGTCAACTACATTGGTAAGCAGTGCGCGAAGGATTCAGAGTGCACTTACGAATTTTGATTTTGATTGAGCTACATAACCGTGCTTATAATACCTGCAATTATTGAAAACATTCGGACGATTTTGCGCAGTCGGGTCGAATGCGAACACGGTGTCTTAGCACCACGTGCTTCATTTCGCATTCGGTTCAAGCCTCAGTTTTCTGAGTCAAAAAAGCTTCACGCAAATAATCGGCGAAAGTGGCAATTATGGACCTTAGGTGTATCGCAGTATATTATTTAGGTGTCACTTATGCGACGCAAGACCGCAGTGTGATAACCGTGTATTCTAGATCCGCTGCATACTGGTGGTGGCAGATAATTACGGTGACATTCAAAGCATCCTGCATAATGGCAGGGTTAGAACACGGTATGAAGTCGATTTCATTTTTAGTCTCCCTGTTGGAGCTTTTCCATCTCCACTTCGGGTTCTTTCGTTTGCTTAAGTAGGTATTCATGCTTCTTAACTTACTGCGCTCTGCAAACGCAGCTTCAAAATTTAAATAAAAATTCAATATCAAGCATTTCTATAGAAGAGTTTTGAGAACCACGAAAGAAGGTTGAAAGACAATCACAGCACATACATTGCTAAATTATATTGCTAAATTACATAGCTAAAGTACACTTACAAAGTTCGTCTACAGATTCTAAAAAATGCAGCCAGATTGGAGACAAACAAAACAAAAGAAAACAAACCTTCAGTATGCGTTCATTACGGCTGAACGTGTGTTAGCGAGATCGCCACCTGCGAGCTAAACCAAACCATTCTACCACCCAAACCAAGCCTGGAATATTCTAGAGGAGCTTCGATTTTTCTTTGTAACAAAAGTTGATATAGCCGCATCATCGCCACCAGGCATCTATGAAATAAACAAAACTGGGAAAAGATAACTTATGCCTCGCGCTGAAACACCGAAAACACCAAGCGCCCATTTAAAAAAAAAAGCGTCTGCTCCTGAAAAAAACAGCAACGTATTTTAGCATTTTTACTGTGCTGCTACCAATCCTGTATCCAGCTCCAACTAACTAAATAAAGACAGGACAAACTCCAGTTAGCGCTTCAATTTTGCATCCTTTCGAAGCCAGTCGAAAGCGGGGAAGAGTCTTATTCCCGCCAAAAACCGGATAAAACCTGGCAGCCTTTTCAGTGCTTTGACTAGTCGAGAACCAATAAAAACCCGTGACACCGTACAAGTGCAAGCTACAAGTCTGCACGATAAGCAAGCCGCACCTACTGCGATCCGAGAGGTAATTCGCTTGCAGAACCATACTTTCATTTTTGAGCGCAGCTGTGAAGCGCCCGCTTGTTAGCGTCATCGCCGGCGTAACAAACAGAATAAATGGAAGCGGACAGTGGACGATGAAAGTGCTGCGAAAGTGAAGGTTGCAGGAGGAGGAGTGCAAAAGAGGAATGTTCAGCAAGTAGGTAAGACAGCTGAAGAGCAGGGTGCGATGAAAATGGCAGGAGGCGACCGAAAAGGAAGGTGCCTCTGGGCGAAAACGGTGCCCGGTTTCCTACGAGCGGCTGCTTCTGAAAGCATCACCAAAGCACCAGAGTTGTACGCAACGTACAAGAGATTGGTTAGTTCTCAGTTCAAATTGTTAGTGTTTATGTCATTAAATAATTCGTTTTGCAGCATGCAAACAGGCAGGGGGACAGGCTGGTCCGTAGAGTCTTTTCGGTTGTGTGGGAGATGGCTTGAGCACACTAAACAAATTGGCAGACGCTTAGTGCTCCGCCTTTAAAGGGTCGCTCTTCTACCCCACGGTTGAAACGTTTTCCTTTCCTGGTTATTGTGAGGCTTCACCCTGGAAAGCAAGGCCTCAAGCACTTTTGAAGTGTACTAATTGCGCAGTTACAGCCACCGCAGTCAGTCGATTTTGCCGTATTCCTCTCTTTCCGTTCCCTTTAACATGATTTCCACTCTCCTGCCTGGCGGTCTAGCTTCCGCAAGCCAAATTCTCCTTCCTCCGCGTTTGGCAGATGCCACATGCGTAAAACACGGCCCCGCTTTTACGGACTTTTATTTCTTTTTTGCTTTCTCGCGTGCGTTGGGACCAGCCCCAAAGCGCAGTGAGATCCCATGGCGACTTTTGGTTCGAAAGTCCACAACAAAAGACGGGAGAGAGAAGAGAACCCCCCCAAGGCTCTCTTTTCCTTTCTTCTCATTAGACTCCAAGCTCAGCTCAATAGGCAGATGAAGTGCTGACCATAGGCTCATTCCGCCGTTACTTAGAAAAGCGGCCCATTTACAATTTTATATGTCCTCTCGAACAATTAAAAAAAAAACATAAGAAAGGAGAGGGAGCCCGGACCAGGAAAAGCTTAGCAGGGATCAAAGCCTAAAACAAAATAAATAAAAAAAGCGCAAGCTCAAAATAAAAATCAACTTTTTAAAGCCGTGAAATAAAAAAAATATAATAATAAAAATAAAAAAAAGGTTCGAGCCGCAAGGGGGTCCATGCTGTCCTAAAGAAGTAGAAGAAGAAGAAAAAAAGACCTCTAGAATGTAGCAACCAGACCTGCAAATAAAGCAAAACAGAAAACAGAACCTGAAAAGCAATGAACAGCAGCAAAACAACGAATATGCAAAAATGACAAAGGACGTACTGTGAGAGACACAGACGTACAGAACACAAAAACACAAGAAAAACAAGACTGGAGTAAAATAGTAAGCAAGAGAGTCCACAACAAAGAGATATGAAATACAAATAAAATCGCATCGAGAGGGAGGGGATGGTGGCTGCTCCCGGCCCTAAGGGGCTGGTAATACGGCTCTTCCGCGTTGACGCCGAGGGCTCGTCTGCCACCGGCATTTTTACCTATTGTGCAGGCCGTAATTGCATCCGCCTCCACTTCGCTGGCGGACGACGGCTGTTATGTTGCGTGTCTTCGTCTCTCTCAATTCTCTCTCTCCCTCACTTTCTTTCTCTTTTCTCTAATTTCGCATCGGTCCGAGGCAGCGGAGGTGGCACAGCTATAGAGTGAGTAGCAGGCCTGCGCATTTTTTCTTTCTTGTTACAGTCACAAAAACAACAACAATAGACCGAGACCTTCACGGACGTTCGTCTATTTCAGTGCCGCTCGAAAGGAAGGGACACTTCCTAGTCGCCGTGGCCATCGCTATGCGACTACAGTTGTGTCCGGCTAGTTGTCCTCGGCCTCCGTGCCAATCCCGTGCTGTAAATAATGCCCTATAAATAAAGTATAAAGACGTCTTCACTCATCTTGTCGACGCTGACTCGGTTTCATCGCTAGCGCCAAAAGAGCAGGCAGCTCTCGATCATGTAACGGGTAACGAGAGCTACGGGCTCATTCTCTTTCGACGTAACTCTGGTATGAAGCGGTCGTATATGTTCCAGCGGTGATCGTGCAACTGGCTGACACCGATGACGTCACGGCTTTGGATGGAAGCTGCGGAACGACTGGCGTCAGATACAGCTCGGTGCAGAAAGTACTCCAATGGCTCTAAGTGTCTCTCAAACGACGGACTTTCTCTGACCCTGTTTATGATAAGTTAGATAAATGTTTGGTGTAGCATTGTGTTAACCATGCGTGGACTAGTGAAAAGTGTTTTCAAACTAAGGGATGCTAAAGAGTAAATAAGGCAGGTTTTGAAATACTTGCGCACATTTTGCCATAGTGAGTTAATGAACGTCAAAAAGAGGCAAAAAGCAAGAGGCCGGTGTGAAAGATGCGTAGTTATAAGGTGATAGAACTGCAAATTTGTGAGGTGTTGGGCTTTTATTTGGGCTCGACGATACGAAAAAAGAAGATCCTTGAGGCCATGCGGACTAAGGACGTGATGATTGAGGAAGCTGCGGAGGCTTGGGTAGATATCGGGGATTGGCGTGAGCGGTAGTAAAAGAAAGAAAACGCTGTGGGCAGGATGAAAAGAAATTAAAAGAGCGAACTCCGTAAGAATAACCTTAAAATGAAAGAGTTGGAGCTCCGAAATGGCTCGCCAGCGCCTAGCGTTGCATCTCTGATAACGGCCCAAAAATCCGCGACCAATTGCCACATTCTGTCGTCGGCAAGGATATGGCCCAATTCTTCGTGACATTTGACCATGTGTGCCAACGGAATGACACCGAAAGATTCTATGAGCACAGAAACTGGTAACTTTGCCTCCCGGGGAGGCATCTAATGTCATCACGCGCCTGTCAAAAGAGGCATTTGAAAGCTGCTGTGATGGCAAGCAAGTACTACTGGCCCAGTAGCACTTGCTTGCCATCACATCAGCTTTCAAATGCCTCGCAAAGCTACATATGACAATCTGTACTCAGTGAGTACAGATTGTCACATGTAGCTTTGCGACGCAGACGACTTTTCGGCGGAACGAGCTGTCAGCCTATCGCTTAATATAAAAGACCCGTTGAGGTTATGAGTGTAAGTACATGCGCATACAATTCATAGCTGTAAAATGGCGAAACAATTTTCGGAACAGGAATTATAAAGAGAGAATCTGTTATGTTGCCGGTCAGGCGTGCATACCAACAGCATTACTCTCGCTCAGCAGAGTGGATACCGACGGCCGAGTGAGTATAAACTTTAAGTGGTTTACGGAATCCCATGGGTGAGTTTCCTTATTCCAGGATCCCAATAGATTGAGTTGCCTCCCGGGCCCTCATGTGCAGCCTGTTTAGCTCGAAGAGTCCCTTTTGGGCAAGATATCCGTCCCACTTTGTTTAGCTGAGTGCTTCATTGTTAAATTTCTCTAAATGTTCTTTGCAATGGCGTGTCGTGTGAAGGACGTCGGAAAGTTATTCGCATCCACATACGGTGCAGATATTTTTAAATTCTTCAGGCCCAGAATTTGTGATGCTTTCCTAGGTTCGGGAAGATTCCATTCTCTCCTTTACTCCAGGCTACAGACTCCTGTTTGCAAACGTTTTTGTGTAGTTCTGCGTATCGTTCCCGATTTGAAGTATTCCATTAGTTCCCCGTAGCAGAGACAGATGGACGGCTTTGAGGCAGCTACTGAAATTGTAATTTATTATAGCGTGCTTGTCGGCCGGCTGATTCGATATGGTAATGAACAAAACCGCAGAAACGAAAGGGCAGAGATAAAGCGAAAACATCTTCGCCTTGCATTTTTCCTGTTGTTTCTGTGGTTTGGTTTCTTACAATCGCGCCTGTGCGCAGAACAAATGCCCTCAGGCTATCCTGTCTGCCGCCTCGTTGCCGTACATTTCGTTTTGGGCTAGTATACACAGGATTTTGCGTTTCAGGTTGCCAGTCTTGTTTCAGGATGCATTATTTGGTGTGCCTACTTGCATACCTGTTCCAATGTGAAAGCCTCGGAAGGACCATTGGGAATCGCTGATGACGACACCTAAGGACAGCTTAGGTAGAATCCCGGGTCGTGGGGGTGCTTTGAGTTAATCGATTCTGCTTCACTAAACACAGCATATGCTTCACTGGCACTTTGACCACTAACTCAGTCATTGCCTTTCCTGTACTGACATTAGGCTGGTTGACGCGACAAACTTTGGCCAAGCTCCTGGATCTGGCAGACCCGGGAATATGCGTTTGTTCTTTGCCGTCTTTTCGAGCCCTGCTCTACCAACCTCTTGGTTGAACCTCAAGGCTCACCATTTAAACATCAACAGCCTCTACTACGATTTTAACGCCCATTTTGGCCAACCACTGACCACCTTACCTCCTTGTTGACTTCCCTGCTCGCCTTGCATCTCGCTGAGGGACGTCACCTCACCGCCATAATCTCAGATCGCCCTCCCAAGCCAAAGCGTACTAATGCTAGTACCACAATTCGGTAATGCACCCTTCGAGGAAGCTTAAAAGCGCGGAAGTTGAACCGGCGAGTGTTGTCGGTGGAGAATAGACGCTTTTTTCATTCCTGTCTAGATTTCCTGGCTATGTTTATTTCTCGACATTGGCGTAGAGGTCGTCGTTTTTCTGGCTGCATTGAACAATTGCCCTCTCGCCGATTCAGCCAAGCAATAAAAGCTCACCTTCAACGCCACCTTACCTTCTTACCTTACAATTTTCCTTACACGCGATATACACAGGTTATGCTCTCCACAATGTCTTAGTCTCTGATGCATGGCCCTAAGGTTTTGCTTCGTAACAAACTTGCACCATTCGATATCAGAAGCTGATGCCATACTCCACTGCAGTATGCTGGTGGACGTGCACAGCGACTGTCTCGTGGACACCGCACTGAACGTCACACTTCGACAGCCATCGTTCAGAACCAATTGTCGCTACACAAGTACGCCCAAGAGGTTCTATGAGACCCTCTTGTACGAATATTTTTTATCATTCATCCCTCCAATTTATATCTGCCCTCAAGCACCAAGTCACGCATCACATAGTGACTATTTGAGTTCCCCGAATGTTAGACGCCGCCGCCTTTAGTCTTAACAGGTTACAGTTTGCCCCTATCGGGTTCGAAGAAATGCTTCAGCTTAGCTTTATCCGACCCTCCTTCAGCTCGTTCGCACCCCGACTATAGTCAGTACCGCAGACAGCCAGATGTATGGAAGCCCTGCGGTAATTGCCACTCTCCACAAAGACGGACCTCCGGACCCTTATCTCCCACCCCATATCTGGGATTTTAGATCACCGGCACACAATATCCCCATTTTCTCCAAACTGACTTCAGTGAAGCCTCGTGAAGATATCCGGTGAACCCTAAACTCCAATATTACTGCTCGACCTGTTCGAACCACATCCATATGCTATTTGGCTCCCGCAAGTCTCGGCAAACGTTTTTAAGAATTTTTGCAGTGATTCAGAATCTACACTACTGCGGCTCACAAGATGACCCCCTAGTTTCCAGTAGCGACGCCGAGGAACACTGCGTCTTACCCGACAGCTTTTTCATAATCTTTCTGCATACAAATTAATCAACAGTAAGAGAAAAATGAGTTGGACAAGTTCCAGCGCGACCTTCTTGTAACGGTGTCGGCGATTCAACTTCCTGACCACGTCCATCCGAAATGAATGCCTTTGAAGATTTTGCGTAGCCTTCGTCAACTCGCAAACTCTATGCCAAATTCTTGAACGTATAAATTTTGGTCGCCTTTTTATCCCTCCTTTGTGATAGGTTTGGAGCCCAACAGGTTTGCTTATGAGTCGCACTGCTTGGCTGATGAATCTTTCCCAGTGTTATAAACCCCCTGAAGATAAGATGGTTGGTATCCTCCCCTCCAGCTGTCATCACTTCCATGCAGACAGCGGGAGCGCCGCTATGCGGTTTAGAACAAAATCCCTAATTGTAAACATTTTCAAAACGTGCACATCCCGTACGGCCTTTGAGCATCTCCTAGAATGTCTACAGCTCCACATACACATCCGCCGCCTTTGACATTAAGCTGGGAAGCAGTAATTTCTTGTCGTGCGAAATCTGTCATCTTTCTCACGGGGCGAAATTCCCAAAATATCGCACACGCGCACATACTCTAAAACGCCCCGGCAGACGGATTGTCACGTGTAATCGCTTCCCTCGCTTGTCGCACTTGCTCTTCTAGCCTCGACTTTATTGTCTAACCGTTTGTTACTGATAGTATGGCGTGCCTGAAATAATTATGCATGAGTTATTAGAACTTGAGCTCATTCACTCTCGCGTCAATTAGAGCAACGCTAAAATCCATGCTGAAGACTACCTTAATTTTTGTCCTTTGAGTATGAGTCAAAAAATGCCCGTCTGGACGGCGGTTCAGTGAGCCTGCTGGGCCTGCAGACATTTCATGCAATCGCAGGTTGCGATTTCTTACACATTGGATATGCTCAGAGATATTCTGATATAGCAAAACCATACTTCTAGCTTCGGATAATAAACGATTCATGTAACTGGTGCATCGCACGTAGTGGTCAATAGGCTCAGCCAAAGTACACCGGAACTCCAATAGCTATCAATAACGTCTTTGCAAGAATGATCAAACGCATCACCGACTACACCCAGCGAGACCCAAACGCAGAAATCTTGTCCCACATGGCACTATTTACCCTCTTGAATTTCGCCACCTCTCAGAGGGGTACCTGTCTGCATGTCTGCTGGAGTTTATAGGAAATAAACTAACATGCTCAAAATAAACACAGTGAAGTCAAATATTGTCGGGTGCGCTGCATAATCTCTCATGTAGTGCCCAGTCACAAAATTGACACATCCTGCAAAAGACCACCTGCAATTTAAAACCGTCCGATTTATCGTCTAGTGACGTTGCTTTTAGAAGTGCGGATTGTGTTGTTACCTGTTTTTCGCATCGCTGGTAAAGTACATATTCCCTGTCCAGGGTGCAGCAAGAGGAATAACGAAGGAATCTCTCAAATTAGCGTGCCCTCGTCATTTTCCGTGTGGCATTGCTGTAGTAGCCATCACGTGAACAAAAAGCTACAACGCACACAAAGCTTCTTTGACTCGCATGGTACCGAGAGCTGTAGGTTGATGCCAGATCACGACAGCGTGCAATGTTTCTTACTGTTTGAAAATGACAGGGTTATGAACTCCTCTCAAAAGGCACTTTTATGAAACAAAATTAATTTTACGAGTGAACGCCGGAATATTCCATTGTAGGGGCCAACATAAACCCTAAAATTGCTTCTCAACTCATGATTCAAATTGAAACTTTGAGAAGGCATGCTTGGGTGACGGACAGCCAAAAAAACAATTTCCCAAAACTCCTGCGACTAATAATTAATATATCCCTGGTCTCATAGCGCGCATACATCAAAGTCTTTGCAAATATGTGTTATTACGCCTAAAATTTAGTACTGCTACTCAAAGAAATCTCGGATTAGATTTTCTGGATATCGAATAGCTACTGTAGATATGCCGGCTTTGAAATGTGCTGACATAAAGTTAGTCCAGCTAGTGTTTTCCAAATAACAATAAAGTAAAAGCACAGGCACTTGACGAAAACAGCTGCTAGGGGGCTCTGAAGAAATGTTTTATTCGAGCAGCTTTGGGGACTTTTCTGCATAATGTAACTATTATGTTATTCTGCCTGGTCATCATCATTTTTTAGCTTCAAACGCATTTAGCAACACTGACCTAAATCGTACATACCTGTCGGCATACGCTGCACAGTAACAGAATATTGACAAGTCGGGAAATGAAAATTATTCCATATTTTTAAAGTACCGTAGAAACGCGTGTAAGGGCCGCACCCGTGTATGGGCTATTTGCCGAAGCAAGTATAATAAAAAAGAAATACGTGTATGGGCCGCATCCAAACTTTTCATGACACACGCGGGAATAGGCTTCAAAATGCACGTGCGCAAGAGCTTCCAGATGCCGGCCACAGATGGCGCCCCCCATTATCACATTTTTCCTCTGCTGAAAGGTTCCGCAATTCACATCGGCATCTGTATTGCCAGCCCCGGCCACCCCGTCTTCCTTTTGCGACGTTTGCGACTTCCAGGTCACTTGACGGATAGAGTTAAACAACACCTGCCCAGTATCCGCACTGACATGGCTGTCATACCGGGCGGCCTCATCGGCATGCTGCAGACCTGGAAGTCAGCGTCAAAAAGCTCTTTAAGGTAAAATTCCGAAGGCAGTACTCCCAATGGATTGCAATCGGCAGTCACGACTAGACACCGACCGGCGGCTCAAGAGGGCACCGTTCGTGACTGTTCTTGACTGGATTTTGTCGGCGTGGAACTGCGTGTCTACAAACATTGTATCCCAAAGTTTCAAGGTGACCGGGATTTCACAGAGTTTAGACGGGACTCAGGACCACGAATTGTGGGGTGAACGTGCACCAGAGTGCAGCGCCAGCTTTGAGTCCGAAAACTCCGTGATAAACGATTCAATGCCAAATAAACGCCGCACATCTGCCAATTGGTCTGTTCTTACCTTAATTTTTTTTTCGAGTGTCGCGTATATAGGCCACACCCCTCAAATGGGTCGCAAATCTGGAAAAAAGTGTGGCCCTTACACGCGTTTATACGGTATTTCACCAATCAGCATAAAACAAACCCGATTATTTCCTGCGTATTAAAGGCGAGAAACGCCAGTTTATTTATTTCAAGAACTACTGCAATAACACCTCCTTGGCTCAGAGTTGGGAACTAGGGGGGGGGGGGGGGGAATATTGATTTTGGCTTCAGGATGCTTATGCAAGCAAAACGCCCTGAGAAGAAATTGGAGCGGTGCCACTCTAGCTCCTCCATAAAAGATTTGACGTAGCAACATTACTCTCTCCCGTCTGCTGGCTCCCGTAACAGATTCTCCACATGCGCATGCAATTTGCTGCACGAATGTCACCGGTTTCTGGGTATGTGCATATATTTTCTCCCACGTACTTAATAACATGCAGTCATAAGCTACCAGATTATATGACAATCACCCAAAATATATACCGTGTAAAGCTAGTTATAAACGAGTCCTACGAACGTGCCTGCGGGGCCTAGGGAGACGTGTTTTAACCGGGGATCCAAGGTCCTGCCGAGCTGCATTCCCATCCCACCGTCCAGTTTCAAAGACAGAGCTCGCGTTGCCACCTCGGGCGTGTTAGGCGTTATCGCGCCTGTCACAAAGCACGACAACCAGTCAGTGCACCACCACCTGCCAACTTCCACCTGTCAGAGCCATGCCCGTTTTTTTTTGTCGCCCACAACACCGACTATACTGGCGCCGGATTTAACCGTTATTGTAATAAAAACAATTCGACCATACTTTCGTGCACATGAAAATAAAAATACCTTCGCCACCTGCAGAAGGTAAGGGAAAAAGGACGAGGCATTAATGTCTCCACTCGTTATTGGGAGGAAGGCGTCAAGGGAGCGCAAAACGATACGATTCCCAGTAAAACATCTGCCGAAAAATAGCGGAAACGTCTTCTAGATAACACAGGAGAAAGAAAAACCAATCGCAAAGGGAGAGTTTGCCGTCGGCACCCCATTTCTTTATATATACAAAGCTCGTGCTCATTCTGTCTTTGCACCGTTGCCTCATCTGATCCTGTGCGTCTTTCTAGGCGTGCATTTTCCCACAAACTAAGTGACGCGCACTGCAAGATTAGTGAAATAATGATCTCGGCCGAAAATGTATAGCCGCCGTAGCATGAAGCATTACGAAATGCCTGCCACAAAGAGAAAAGAGCTCCAGACGCATGGTCGAAAGAGATGCACAAAGAATGATGAGGGTTCCCAAACTAATCTTCCTCGAAAAGCTCTCATTCATGTCACCCTCAAGAAGGATGGGCGAACAAATAATGGCCTCAGGGGGAATGCTTTTGGTCTTCTGCACGCCTTCTTTTAGAGATAGGTAGTTGTTCAAGTGTTGTATTCGCGTAGTTAAGGTATGCAAAGAAGTACAAGAGTGCTAGCGTCCAACCTTTTTGCCTTTCCCACAGGAAGGTATGGTGCAGCTTCCTGATGGCAGCCCTGGCAGGCTGTGCCTGTACAACTTGTCGTAGCTTTTTATGGTCTTGAGTCCCAATGTTAGTGTGGGCTTCTCGATAAACCTTGTGTAAACAGTGATCCTAAGCAATGAAATCGAAGGAAAAAGCTCTGAAAAACGGGAATGGCATTTTGTCTGAACGGAAAATGTAGCAAAGGCCTAAGTGTACATTCCACCTTGATGTATAAGCAAAACCTATGAAGAATAACTGCCACAATAAAGCTGCCTCCTATACAAGTTTATACTTTGTCTCTTATTTTTGAACCTAATTCTACTGGGAGCGAGCATTTTCAGCTTGAAAAATGACAACAGTAGTAATGATTACGGGAGGAGGAGGAAGCTGAGGAGGAAAGGCAGGGAGGTTAATCCGTAAAAGAAACCGGTTTGTTACCCAGCACTGGGGGAAAGGGGTGAGTCGATATAGAAGTTGTGAGAGAGGGATGGGTGAAGTTAGTACAGTCCAATTACAGAGATGTCACATCACATCACGTCATAGGTATATCACGTAGCATAACAACAAACTCCTAGCCTTTCGATTAGACTTGCTACTCCTGTCAATAGCCTGTCCGCCGCTAAGATCTCTTCCGATCCGGCCACCAACTTTTTTCTTAATGCTGAGAGCAAATATGGCGAGCAACTCTGCTAATGACAAGCATACTTAGCGTCCAGGCGGGATTCAGTCTGTTTAGATGCATTCGACAAGCCATTGGGTGAAAGCAAAAAAATTGTGGGAGGGGGGGGGGGTCAAGGCTGAACCTGCAAATCTGCCTTTTAAAGTGACCTCCTCCTTAGGGAAGCACCGCCTGCAAAAGCTGTCCCTCGGAGTCTGTCCCAATTCTCGGTAGGTAATCAAGGGGCACGTGTGGGCAGGTAATGGGATCTTGGGGTGAAAAAAACTGAACAGGTATAACACGGCTAACCATAGTGCAACTTGTGAAGCAATAGCCTCATCATCATCTTCAGTCGGACTATGCCCACAGCAGGGTGAAGGTTTCTTCCTTCTTCCCCCAAATAAACCAGTACTGTACTCGCGGCATCCACTTGGCCCCTGCAAACTTCCTAACGTCATCTTCCCACCTATATTTATTCTGCCCTCCGCTAGACAATTATTCCCTTGCAGTCTAATTTGCTACCTTAATACACCATCGGTTATCTTCTCTTCGTACTGTTGTTTTGTCCACGTCCATTTCTTCATTTGAACTAGAATATTCTTAACTCAAGTTATCTACCTGACCCACACTGCACGCTTTCCATCTCAACGTTACACATATCATGTTTCGTTCCATAGCTCTTTGCGTTGTCTTCAAATTAATTAGAGCACTTTCGTTAGCCTTCGCGTTTGAGCCTCATATGTGTGTACAGATGAGATCAGTGACATACAGTTTTCTCTTGAACAATACCGGTAAGCTGATAGTCATAGCAAAGCAATAACTTGGCTTAATTGGTGGACAGTAGATGTGGATAATAGATGGTGGATAGTAGTTAGTTGCTAGTAGACGTTTTTGTTCACGCCCTAAAAGTGAGGGGACACTTAACCTTTGTTTTAAGGGTATAACGCAACCGCGTTAACAGCTCCTATTTTTGGGTTCCAACCCCCTTGCGAATCTTCATTCACGTATATGCACTTTGATACTGATATTTTATTTGTGCCTGTGTAATGTCACGCTTAGTAATTAGCACACATTTCTAAGCAACCAGATTATATGCAATACCACCGGATGCAGATATAAGGCAACGTTTTAACCAAGCCATACGCACGTGCCTCAGTGGCCTAAGATATCAGGTCTAATGCGACATCCTATGGTCCTGGAAAGCTGAAATTCGAGTTCACGCATTCAGCAGGCTAAACAGGTGCACATTTATGAAAGATTCGGGTGTGATGGTGGAGGGTGGATGAAATGACGCATTTATGCAAACAGTGAACTATGAAGTGAAAGAGAGCTTGGCACAGGGCCAACAGAACCTTTTACCATAGCGCGTTCCATTACTGCACACCGTATCGCCAGCGTACACTCGCTTATTGTTCATCTAAAGTAAAATCAAGCAGCTCACCGATCGCTGGATGGCTGAAATACACGATGCTACTAGAGGCAGACCAAGAAAATTCGGGAGCCATACAAGCTGGCTAGATAAAAAGAATTAAAGAAAGCAGGACCCTACTGAAAAATCCTGTATAAAACTCGTACAGGAATTTGTATATAGGTTTACTGTACAGGATCTGGGATACAGGATTGGGGGCTATTTAAGCAAATTCCTGTACTGCCCTGGAAAGTCCGGAATGAAACCGCGCTGAGCTCTGATACCAGAATGGCCTGCATGGTTGATGGCCCTCGTTTCCGGAAAGAAACGCGTCGCCAGGGTGGAAAAAGCATGCAACAATATCAAATAAATCAAATACATTTAAAATAATAAATAAAATTAGAAAAAAAAGAATTTTTCTATCGAACGTGGGATCGAACCTCGCTCTTTGTGGTCTCAACACAGGCACCTTAACCACTACTCCACGGCGGAATACGGTTACTGTGCTTATTATTTAGTATATGTAGCTACTTTCGCTCTTTCGTACTTTATATTTTCCTTGGCAGTAGAATTTGTGGCCGTAATTCACCGATCGCCCTTTAAACACGCTGAATATCTTTGCAGGCTATCACGAGGGTTCACAAATGTGCCGTATCTTTATAATGCGTCGCTTTATTGAAGGCAAACCTCACGATATCATAATTTACTAGTGCTGATGTGTTTTTCATCGTCTACGAACGCTTGTAAGTTTTCCTACATACAGAGATATCCGGTGCACTAATACTTGTAATACTGGGCGTTTTAGCTTCACGTGCTACCAGCGGAGCATCGATGTCAATGAATCGAGAACGCGTCGCCCGCTGTGCGGCTATCTGCGCATCTTTCGATGGTCAGCGATGTTTTATTTTTTCTCAAACAGTTTTTTGTCATCACTAGCGAAACGATACGTTCGTGCTTCTACTTTCGTGTTGTAGGCGGCAGATCTTCAGTCGCAGATATGAAGACGCACCGCAAAATCGTACGAGCTGCAGCGACTGTTGTACGCGCAAAAGTGACGCGACGCGCGTATATGCTTGCTAGCGCACACTTCGACGGCTTCGCATTTTCGAGGTATTTGGGAAACGAAGCGTGCCGTTTATATACAGAACAGTTGTATAATATGTTTGGTATCATGCTTATTTAGTGCGCTGGCGTGTCCGGCATGGTCATTCTGGTTGAGCTTCGTCGATCGGCCCGGCTTCTGTTCAGAAGCGGAATACTCTGCCCGGTATCAGTTCCAGAAATGACGCGTTCGTCCGGTTTCTGGTTAATTGATACAGGCTGAACACTACATAACACCACTACATTTGAAAAAGAAAAAAAAGAAAAGAAAAAAAGAAAAAGAAACAAAAAGAAAATCGAAAAGGAAAAAAAATTTACATGTCATTCGAACTTTGGTCTTTTCAGCCAGCAAGCACGCACTTTAACCACTACACCACAGCTTTTTTTTTCTTTATTTCCTGACCGAGGACGTACAGAAAAAAGACACATGTGACATCAATAACATGACAAAATAAAAGATCAAGCATTGACTTAAAGCTTCAGCCTTCCTTAGCTGAAGTTGTCGGATTAAAAATCCCTCATATGTGACAACCCTTCAAAACTAACTAACCATTCTGGCTCTAGTTTTAAAGCTTTCTGTTCGTCCACATATGCCCGTATGCTCTCTCTAAAGAGCTGTCTCGCTGAACGTGCATCGACGTCACCGTGCTCTACAGCCATTCTGCTTTTCCATATGCTGTGGAGAGCCAGTAGCATCAAAAGATCCAACGGTGTATCGTTGTTCGCTTCTACTGGCAAGAATCGGATACCATGTGGGCTTATGGGTAGTTCCTTTTTAAGCGTCCTCTGGAGCACGTCCCATAAAAATACGGCATCCCAGCATTCGAGAAACACGTGTTCAATCGTCTCCTCTTTCCTGCATATTATGCAGTGGACACCCCAGGGTACAAAAAGCCCTTTCTGTTCCTTCCATTTCTTTACCTCCAATGTTCCAGTGTGCAGCCTAAAAAAGAACGTTTTATCCCCTTCCGGCACCATCATCTTCTTCACTCTTTTAAGAACATTTTTGCCCCCTGTGGACGAGTACACAGCTCTGTACAACGGTTCTGGAAGCACCACATCGCACAAGTCTTTATACAATTTTTTCCGGTTTACACTCCACAAATAGTCTAAAGTAAACCGCACCATCAAGAACCTGTACGCCAAGACCACTTCCCTTAGATACCCGTGGACACCTCCTGACATGCGGTCAGAAGAAACGACAATTCCCGGGAGAGCTTGACCCAGGCGTAACTGACAGATCGTACGAAGAAATGGATTTTTCACATTCCTCAAAAACATGAAACGATTGACTAACTGGCGCAGAAACAGATGTGCTAAACCAAGCCCGCCGTCCTTCACCCGGCGGAAGAGATTTGTCCGACTTGTCCGTTCCCACGAAGACCCCCACACAAAGACGGCAAAGATACGATGCATCTTTTGGACATTAGCTCTTGAACAATATAACACTTCAACCACATACCAAACTTTTGTCACTAAAAACAAATTACAAATCGTGGCCTTAGCAAACACCGACCACTGCTATCCATTCCATTTGTCCACTCTATCTTTCAATTTACCGACTTGGTTTTTCCAGTATGGGTCACTGTCCCGATACGATTGAAGAGGGGCACCAAGGTAACTGACAGGGTTGGTAACAAATTTCATGTTAGCAAAAATGCCTGGGGTCGCTGGCCAGTCACCGTGCCAGAAGCCCAGGCACTTGCCCCAGTTAACAGCACTGCCACTTACAGCGCAAAAATCTTTTACAGTTTTCACAACTTCTACGATGCTTTCGTAGTCTACACAAAACATCGCGACATCATCGCCATAAGCCAAAAGCTTCACTTCTGCTTGATGCAGCTTGAAGCCCCGCATTTTCTCATGCTTGATAATGCTTAAACATAAAGGTTCAAGATAGATACAAAAGAGAAGAGGTGAAAGGGGGCAACCTTGACGAACTGAGCGTTGAACAGCAATACTGTCACCGACAGATTTGTTCACAATTAGCCTAGTTGTACAAGCACTGTAAGCCATAGCCACTCCTTCTCTGATGACGCATCCGACCTTGACATAGTCTAATATACAGAAAAGCAAGTCGTGGGGCACTCTATCAAAAGCCTTTTCAAGATCTATTTGGAGCATTGCTACTCCAAGTCCACCAGCATCGCAACATTCAAGAATGGCCCTCGCGATATGAATGTTCGTAAAAATGGACCTGTCTTTAATACCGCATGTTTGGTGGTCTCCAACAATATCTTTAATAACTGTTTGCAGTCTTTTAGCTAGTATTTTCATAAAAATTTTATAGTCGACATTGGTTAAACTAATCGGCCGGTAAGAGGTAACACTGCGTAATTGACCTCGGTCCTCCGTTTTGGGAATTAGCACAGTATGAGAAGATGCAAAGGACGGCGGCAGCACACTAAGCTCATATGCTTCATTATACACTTTTTCCAGTACCGGCGAGAGAAAATCCTGGAAAGCTTTATAAAATGAGGCGCTAAGTCCATCAGGCCCAGGCGATTTGCCGGGGTTCAAAATCCCAATAGCGCATTTCACTTCGTCCTCCGTGATGGGGGTCTCTAGCACACGTGTCGTCTTTTCGTCGAGTTGTGGCATTAAAGGTAAATAAACTCTCTTGAAACTCTCGATATCAACTGCACGCGGTGCGAACTGCTGACGATAATGCTCGAAGAAAGCTTGCTGGATTTCTTTCTTTTCGTTGGTAATGGTCCCTTGGTATTCAATTTCATCTATCTGATTCCTTCGAGCGGGCCACTTTTCTGTGCCTAACGCCCTTTTTGTCGGACCTTCCCCCCTTATCAGCCGTTCGGCTCTAGCTCTGACAAGGGCACCGCGATATCGGTCAGCGTCGAGTAGTTCAAGCTTGCCCTTAAGGGCTCGTATGTCGTCTATGAACAAACCGGGGTTATTGCTTTCCACATCGATTAGACGCTGTAGATTCACGTGAAGGGACCTTTCTTCGGCCCTTTCTTGTCTGGCTATAGCGCTCGATCTTTCCAATGCTGTCATTTTGACATTCTGTTTAAAAACCTCCCATTTAGCCCCTAACTTTGTTACGCCTTTGTCATTCATATTTGCTATATGCCTTTCAATGTCGGCTTGGAAACTGTCATCAGATAATAATTTTGAGTTTAACTTCCACATTTGCCAGTCAAATCCTTGACTTTTAGTTTTGTTCCCAGCGATAGTGACGGTGACCAAGCAGTGATCGCTGAACGATACTGGCTTAACGTGGTATTCGTGGCATACAGGCACCAGATCAAGAGATATGTACATCCTATCGAGTCGAGCGTGGCTAGAAGCCTGGAAATGAGTGAACTGAGCAGCTCGTCCACCCTCCAGACATCCAGCCACATCAACAAGGTTAAACTCATTTACCAATTCTGCGAGAACACAGGTGCTGGCATCTCTATGCGGCCTTCTACTCGCTTTATCTGATGCGGAGAGTACACAATTGAAGTCTCCCATTATCACAGTTAGCCTTTCAGAGTTGCAATACTGACGAATACCTTCAAAGAAATCGCGCCTTTAGCCAACGCTGTTCGGTGCATAAACACAAATGATGCGCCATTCGTATGAATACAGCACGAGATCGCAAACAACGAAGCGGCCATACGCACAAGTCGTGACAGCTTGAATTGTGACACCAACGCACTGACGCACAAACAGCACACAACCAGCCGTTGCTCCAACTGCATGACTTACAACGGCATTGTATCTTGAAGTAAAAAGGCTAACCATTCTCCCGGTTTCTTCTTCACCATCAACTTTAGTTTCCTGAATCGCGATGACGTCTAGCTCCAGCTCGCTAACCAAACGAAACAGTTGATTTTGCTTGCGCCTTGCTGCGAGCCCTCGAACATTAATAGTCGCGAATCTAATGGCTTTGTCTAGACAAATCATTGCTGATGAACGAATACCCGGGAGCATGGTCATATCTTTAGTGATGTCTGTGGCCGAGCACCCCTCCATGGTGGCAGGTGTTAAGTCTGAGGTGGGAGCGGTGCAGTCCCCCCTCTTTTCTCTAACAAGTTCGGCCTAGGCCGATAGGACGCCTGCCGTACCGCCGCGGAAGTCTTTGTCGGCGGTCCTTCGACGTCTGCGTTCTCGTGACCTGGTGTTCGGTCCTCCGTGTCGTCGTGTGTCCGCTTCGCTACCGCTGCCGAGTTCGCTGCCTCAGATTCGACCATGCTGTCTGTCTCGTGAATGAATACTGTGTTGTGACTGACCTCCGTGTCCCCAGTTGAGTTGCTGCTGCTGGCCGCCTTAGCGGCCGCGACGCCGACGGAACACGCTTGCAAATTCTTGACACCCTGCTCCTTGACCTCGTCCGCGTTTGGGGAGGGGGGAGTGACTGTTGTTTCTGCTGAGCTGGTGCCTGTCTCCTTAGCTGCTTCTTCCGCATCCGCCTCGTCCATGAGGTGTTCCGACATGTCGTCGTTCCTCACGGGCCCTGCGACGTTTGCATACATCTTTACACACTGCGGTTCGTCGTGGCCGAAACGACGACAACGAGCGCAGCGCGGAACCTGGCACTCCTTCCGGATGTGACCCGTCGTCTTGCAGCGAAGGCACAGGGGAGCCCTGCCCGGAACGACGACGAGCGCTGGCTCACCGGCAACTCGCAGCTGGTGTGGGATGTCGTCAATTTTCACCCCTGTCCTTAGCTTTAGGGACACGGTGCGCGTAGTTGACCCTTTGTTGGTGACGCCTTGTGCGCGCCACCTTTCCCTTGCGATGTCAGACACCGTCCCATACGGCAACAGCGCGGCTCGCACGTCTTCGTCAGGAACGCCATGCAACAGCCAGTGAATCTTTAACCGGACGCCCTGGTCGTTGGGGTCGACGATTACACAGCGATTGTCCTTCACTTTCACATCACTGACAGCGAGCAGCTTACGTGTGGCCTCGGCGTCTTTAAACGTCATTGCCCAAACGTGGTTCATTTGGTACGCCCCCAGGGCGACCACCTCTGGGAGCAATCCAAGACGAACCAACGCGTCCCTGAAGTCTTCAACTCGGTACGGTCGAGCCTTCACATCACCATGCATGAAAACAGTATTAAGCACAATGCGCCCGGTTGGCAAACTTGGCAGAATCACCTGATACTCGTCAGCCGAAGCGTCAAAAACATGTTTCCGCGGCCGGCCACGGAGACGTGGTTATATATCTGCTTATGTAGTCGAGATTGCTCTTTTGTAGTTTGTGTATTTTTGTAGGGTGTAGAATTTGTGGTCGTAATTGAATGATCGCGCTTTAAACACGCTGCATATTTTCCCTGGCTATCACGAAGGGTTATCCGTGTCCCGCATTTCTACAATGTATCGCTTTCTTGCAGACAAACCTCCGAATGTCACAATTTCCTAGTGCTGATGTGTTCTGTCATCGTCTTCGAACGCATGCAATTTTTGTATGCGGTGCACCAACACTTGTAATACTGCTTGTTTTAGCTTCACCTGCTGCCAGCGGAGCCGCGACGTCAATGAATTCACTTCTGACCAAGTGTTTTGAATGCGTAAACACTCGAGGAAGCTACTCCCGATGTCCGGCTGACCTGTGCAGATTTCGATGGTCAGCGATGTTTCATTTATTCTCGAGCGTATTTTATCCGCGCTAACGAAACGCTATGTTCTTGCTTGCACTTTCGCGTTGAAGGTGGCAGATCTTCAGTCGCAGGTTATGAAGATGCACCGCAAGTTCGTACAAGCTGAAGCGACTGTTGCACATGCAAAAACAAAACGCGATGCATGTATGTACTTGCTAGCGCGCACATCCACGGCTTCATATCTTCTAGGTATGTACAAAACAACGTGTACTCCTCATATACAGAAATGTTTTAACGTATATTATGTATGGTTTCATGCTTATTTAGCGTGAAGGCATGTTCCGACGTGGCCATCCTGGCTGAGCTTCACGATCCGCCCGAGTTGTACTGAGAAGCGGAAATACTCTGTCCCGTATCAGTTTCATTCATATCGGATTTGTCCGGTGTCTGTTAAACCGGACATGACCTGTCCTGTATACGAGCTCAATACAGGACTGGTCCGCCCTGTTTGATATTCATGCCGGACTGGGATGTCATGTATAAAATGCATACTGGAAAATGTCTGCCCTGTATTGACTCGATACCGGACTGGATCGCCCACACTGAGATTCATACCGGACATGACCTGTCCGATATAAACCCGTTTAGGCTTCATACAGGACTGGTCCGCCCTAATTTCATATCCATACCGGACTGGGATGTCATGTACAAGGTGAATACTGGAAATGGTCTGCCCTGTATTAACTCTATACCGGACTGGAGCGTCCGGATTGAGATTCATACCGGACATGACCTGTCCGATATAAACCCGCTTAAGCTTCATACAGGATTGGTCACACCGGTATCAAATTCATACGGGATAATACAGGACCGATTCAAACCCGTTTGTCGCGATACGGGATTTTTCACTAGGGGACTGGACTCAAGGTAACGAGGAAAATTGTTTAAAGGGAGACAATGCTGTGAACTACGTTACATATGTTACAGCCGAACCATTTAAGAGCGACGACAGGGCAATCTCCACAAATCAGGGAGCAACACAAGAAAGCTCAATACAAAGCAGCTTAGTGATGACCAATTTAAACTGCAAAATAGCGGAAAAACGATATTACATCTATTAGAATGGGTGAAATTCCGATGAAGCTCAATAATTAACTTGGTCGAAGACGTAAGGAAACATTGTTGAAAACTTTGAAAACTGTCATAAAGAAAAGGTAAAATCGGGAACTCTGGCGGCAGAGTAAAATTAATTTGATTTATAAAGGAAAAGGAGATAGGAGGCACATAAAATCTTACAGGCCGAATACCATAACGTCTGTTATATACAGGTTGGCTATGCAGGCGGTGAAATTAAAGACGCAATCATGGCTAGAAAGTAGGAAGATACTAGGAGACCTTCAGAACAGCTTTAGAAATGGTAGGCACTTAGATGACAGCCCTTTCGTTCTTACCCAGTCCATCGAAATATCTAGAGTGGTAAATAGACCTTTGTATTTGGCCTTCCTGGACATAAACTAGGCGTACTAAAACGCAAACAAGGAACTCCTGTGGAACATATTAAAAGAAGATATCGGTCATGAGATAAGATTCCCTATAGGAAATATACCGGGATAAGAATACCGGGATGGGAAGGGATAAGAAGTACGGACGCTGTCAAGGTATGCAAAGGATTAAGACAAGGTTGTCCTATATCACCGCTGCTGTTTATGCTTTATATGAGAAATATGGAATGGATGATAAAGGCAGCAACTATAGTATTTAACCTGTCATATAGATTAGGCGGAAAGGTGGTAGAGCAGCGCCTCCCCGGTTTCATGTATGCAGACGTATGTACGTGCTGTTAGCAGATAACCAGGAAACCTTGCAAGCTCTAGTTAAGTATTGCGGAGACGAAGGGACGAAGGGGACACTCTAGGCTTGGTTTTTAGAGCAGTTAAGTCGGGTCTGATGATTTTCAACGGCTCAACTGGTAAGGGCCTTAAAATACTGGCCATAAAATACCCAAAAGTACCAGAATATAAATATTTGGGGGTGTGGGTAACCAAAGGATTGCATACATTGAAGAGCATGAGCAATGATTTAGGGTAAAAGTGCGAAGAAATGCCGGGATAATGAATCATAGGGCATTGTGGGGATACAACAGGTATCAGGTGCTAAGGGGTATTCAGGAAAGGAAATATGTTGCCCGGGCTTGCTTTCGGAATTGCGGTCTTGTCCCTAGAAACAGAGGTACAGTCGACATTAGAAATAAATCAGAGAGCCGTTGGACGATTGGCACTGGGTGCCCACGGCAAAACCACAAATGAGGCGGTACAGGGCGATATCGGCTGGGCATCTTTGGAAGTACGGGAAGCTCGGAGTAAAATATATCAGAAATGTCTGAGGAAACTGGACAGTAATAGATGGGCAGCTAAAGTATTTAAATACCTATACCTAAAAAACATTGACTCAAAATGGAGGAAAAGAAATAGGAAACTAACCAGTAAGTATGCTGATCACAAGGAAGAAGAAATAAAGAGCATTAAACAACAGGTGAAAAACGCCGAAGGTAAAAAGGTCTTATGGAAAAGAAATCAGTGTAGAACTATACCTAAAGTGGAAAAGGCAGAATAGGAAGGAAGCTTTCTCTTTAATTACTCAAGAGGCCCGTGCGCTACGTTTTAAAGCTAGATCAGGGTGTAGTAGAACACCCAGCTACAAATAGAAATTTAGCCATGAAGAAGACCCATGTGCAATATGTTGTAAATCCATAGAAACAATAACCATCTTATACTCGAATGTGATGTTATCCATCCGGAAGTCAATGCAGGCGCAGTCATATCTTCCAGAGGCCCTGGGGTTTAGAGATACCAATGGCCGGCTGATTGAACATGCGGTGGAAGCTAGCGAAAAACGATTTCAGGATTGATGGCTTAAAAGCAGAAAAGTGACATATTGTTAGTAATGTACAAACAAAAATGGAATACATTTAATTATTTATTTGATATACTCTAAAGGCCTAAAGGGCGTTATACATAGGGGGGATGTGGAAGCAAATCAGGGTAGAACAAAAACAGGGTAACAGATGATGTTATGCTGGTATGTGAAGAAAGTACATAGCTAGTAATAGTAATCTTTATACAAAACTACGAAAAAATAGTCGGGCAAGCAACATTTAAGCATAATCTGAGAACTGTAAAAAGAGAAAAATGTGCAGCGATTTCAGCAAAAGGGAAAAATATGCACATCGCGCATGACGACACTACAAAGCTCACCATGAATATGCAAACTAAAACCAGAAAAAAGGTGACAGATAAAACATTTGAGATCTCACCGACTCAGAAACAGAGATGACACCGAAAGAATTAAGGAAAGGAAACTCTACACAGGGAATGATGCACCTGAAGAAGCCAGCAATGCTGCTTGAAACTCTGATAAATCAGTCAAAACAGCGATATTTGACGCCAACTGATTAAATTCATTTATTGCTAAAGAGAGTGGTGAATATTGGCATTTTTTTGTTCATGCGAAAATTGGGAGGATTTTGTTCGCATGGTCAAGGCAGGATGAGACGTGAGGAGCCGGAAGAAGATGGGAGCGAGCAAATTCCGAATTGCTATAGTATAATGTGTGAAGAAATGATAATCGCGCAACCTTCCTTCTGATAACGAGCGGGGGTAGGTTGAAAACTTTTTTAATTGATGATACGCTCTGAAATCTTGACTAGGATGATGTAATGAATCTTGCTGCTTTATTCTGGACGGATTCAAGAAAATCAGAAAGGGAGTCCTGGTGAGGATGCCATCTTGCCCGACAGTGGTAGTGTATCGAACCTCCAGTGTGGTGGGGTACGAATGGTTCTAGGTATAGTCAGCCATAGGTATAGTCAGGTATAGTCAGATAAGCTCCACAAAACCCCCGCCTTCAGTTGCCAGCGGCTGCGGAACAACTGACCACGGCGGCGGTCAGACCTGTGACGCAGCAGGGGATGCTAAGAATTCCTGGCTCCGCTGGACAGGCCGCCATTGGAAACTGACCCTGGCAATGTTTAACGCTAGAACCCTGGCTAGTGAAGCTACTTTAGCAGTGCTGTTAGAGGAACTAGAGGGTATGAAATGGGATGTCACTGGACTTAGTAAGGTTAGGAGGCCGAATGAGGCATATACTGTACTGAAGGATGTGCATGCACTGTGTTATCGAGGTTTACCATACAGGCGACAACTAGGTGTAGGTTTCCTTGTCAATAAGTATATAGCGGGTAATATAGATGAATTCTATAGTATTAATGAGAGGGTGGCAGGCATCGTAATTATGTTTAATAAGCGGTATAAACTGAAGGTTGTACAGGCCTATGCACCTACATGTAGTTATGATGATCAGGCAGTTGAAAGCATCTACGAAGATGTAGAATCGGCAATGCGAAAAGTAAAGACGCAGTATACTGTACTAATGGGCGACTTCAATGCCAAGGTAGGGATAAAGCAGGCAGGAGACCAGGCAGTAGGTGACTATGGCATTGGTTCTAGGAATAGAAGGGGGGAGTTAGTAGTTGAGTTTATAGAGCGCAATAACTTACAAATCATGAATACCTTCTTCAGGAAACGGAACAACCAAAAATGGACATGGAAAAGTCCTAACGGGGAGGCTAAAAACGAAATCGACTTTATAGTGTGTTCAACCCCCGCCATTATGCAAGATGTAGAGGTAAACGGGAAAGTGCGATGCAGTGACCACAGGATCGTAAGGACCCGGATTAGCCTAAATCTGAAGAAGGAACGCAACAGAGTAGTAAGAAAGAAACCCATCAACGAATTAGCGGTGAGGGGGAGGCCAGAAGAGTTCAGGATCTCGCTACAGAATAGGTATTCAGCTCTAACCGAGGATGATGACATTACCCTTGAAGCAAGGAACAATAATATCAGAGATATCATTACTTAGTGTGCGGTAGAAGTAGGCGGGAGGATAGTAAGAGATGGATACCGGTAAGCTGTCTGAGGAGACGAAAGATTTGATTAAAAAACGCCAGAGTATGAAAGCTTCGAATCCAACAGACCAGATAGAATTGGCCGAGATATCAAAGCTAATCAATAAGCTCAAGGTGGCCGATATAAGGAAGTAAAACATGGAGAAAATTGAGCATGCTGTAAAGAACGGGGGAAGCCTTAAAGCGGTAAAGAAGAAATTGGGCATAGGCAAAAACCAGATGTATGCGATAAGGGATGAGGCGGGCAACGTCGTCACGAATATGGACAAGGTAGTCAAAGTAGCCGAGGAGTTCTCTACAGGTCTCTACAGTAGCCAAAGTAGTGAGGATTGTAATGAGATTGTCGGTAGGGAAGAACAGTCAGACGTTCCAACAGTGACGAAGGACGAGGTCAAGAAAGCACTGGAAACTATGAAAAGGGGGAAATCAGCTGGAGAGGATCAGATAACTACAGATTTGTTGAAGGACGGGGGGACATAGTGCTAGAAAAACTTGCCACCCTGTATACGCAGTGCCTGCTGCCATCAACGGTACCGGAACCATGGAAGAATGCAAACATTATCCTGATTCATAAGAAAGGGGACACTAAGGACCTTAAAAATTACAGACCAATCAGCTTACTGTCTGTTACGTATAAGGTATTTACTAAGGTAATCGCTAACAGAATCAGGACAACCTTAGACTGCAATCAAGCAAAGGATCAAGCAGGTTTTCGGAAACGGTACTCTACTATCGATCATATCCATACCATCAATCAGGTGATAGAAAAATGCTTGGAATAAAACCAGCCCTTATACATAGCATTCATTTATTACGAAAAAGAATTTTACTCAGTTGAAACCTCGGCGGTGATGCAGGCATTGCGAAATCAGAGGGTAGACGATTCGTACGTGAAAGTGCTGGAAGATATATATATATATATATAGTGGCTGCACAGCAACCATAGTTCTGCATAAAGAAAGTAACAAAATTCCCATAAAGGTGTTAGGCAAGGAGACACAATCTCCCCAGTACTATTCACAGCTTGCTTAGAGGAAGTATTTAGAGACTTGCAATGGGAGCAGTTAGGGATAAGGGTAGATGGAGAATACTTCAGTAATCTGCGATTTGCTGATGACATTGCCTTGCTAAGCAACTCGGAGAATGAACTGCAAATAATGATTGATGAATTAGACAGGAAAAGTAGAAAGGTAGGCTTGAAAATCAATATGCAGACGATTAAGGTAATGTTCAAGAGCCTCGGGAAGGAACAGCACTTTACATTAGGTAACGAAGTGCTGGAAGTAGTAGGCGATGATGTCTACTTACGACAGGTAGTAACCGCAGATCCGGACCATGAAAAGGAAATAACAAGAAGAATAAGATTGGGATGGAGCGCATTTGGCAAGCACTCGCAGATTATGACTAGCAGCTTACCGGTATCGCTCAAGAGGAAAGTAGACAACAGTCGCATCTTACCTGTACTCACCTATGGGGCTGAAACGTGGAGGCTAACCAAGAGAGTCTACTCTACTTAAGTTGAGGACAACCCAGAGGGCTATGGAGCTAACAATGATAGGGGTAACATTAAGAGATAGGAAGCGTGCAGAGTGGGTAAGAGAAATAACTCAAGTTACCGACATTCTAGTGGAAATTAAGAAGAAATGGACATGGGTAGGACATGTAGTGCGAAGAGAGGATAACCTATGGTCGCTTAAGGTAAAAAACTAGATTCCAAGGGAAGGAAAGCGTAGCAGGGGGCGGCAGAAAGTTAGGTGGGCGGATGAGATTAAGAAGTTTGCAGGGATAAAGTGGATGCAGTTAGCACAGAACCGGGTTAAATGGAGAAATATGGGGGAGGTCTTTGCCCTGCAGTGGGTATAGTCAGGCTGATGATGATAGTCAGCCATGTGGAAAGGTTTCTCTATATCCATCGTAGAGAACAGCAGCAATCTGTTAACTTCGTATCACAGTGGACGTGCGAACCGAGAGCAGCAAGCATTCCTGAAAGCTAGATATACCTTAGCCGAACACTTGCATGGTGCCATTGTATTATGGTGCCAGCTATCATATGTGCAGATCCTAGCTCATTGGGACTGGGCGCTGGCCAAGGCCAGCCTGCTAGCCTTGTAGCAGTACAAGGGAGCGACGCCTTGTGGCCTAAATGTCGATTTTACTCGTGCCAGCTTAGCAACAATACAGCCAGACAGAAAAAAAGGTGTTGGTGGTTGCTTCGACCATCAGGCGTTTGGGTGAGTATGTTCGGGGCCTACATTTCGTCGGGGAAAAGGCTGTAGCCGCGCACATCTGGCTGTGCCCATCCCAGCTGCTCATGAATTCGCTGTTTAAAAAACACATGTGCCTAGTGCTCCAGACAAGCTGCCACCAGGACTTCCGCCACCTGGTGTGTTCTTCCAAAAGGAGAGCACTGCCAAGAAAACGCAAGCCGAGAACTTCAACTGCCACCGCGGGATGCTAGAGCTTTGACCTTTGCATGGAGCGGGAGGGCGGATAACAGGCCGAATGCCAAGTTGAAGTCATCGGCAAAGCGTAGCGGCCACATTTTTGCATTGTGGAGACGCCCACAGGTTCTAGTATTATACCACGTAGACAATGCGCGTTTCAAGAAGGAACCCTGTCCTGTTTCTATGTTCTCACCTGCGATGTCTTCGGGCCAGCAGCGGTTCTATGTGTGGGAAAACTGAGATAGATGCCTCCTACCACTTCCAGGAGATAGTAGCAACTTGAAAGCCTGAGCCAGACAGGCATGGCACACAAACTCCGAATGAAGACCATGGGATCTGGAAGGTGGGTTGTCCCACTGAAGAGTGAATTTGTAAACTCTTTGCACTGAATTTACGTTTAGGAGAAAGGGATATAGTTGCGCTACTTAATATACTGACATCTACCAGAGGGTGTTGCCATTAAGTATTTTTGTGTGTGTGTGTGTGTGCGTGTGTAAAAGGTACAATAAAATTCCAAGGACATTGCAGCCTGAAAGCGGTGTCTTGTTCTTTCTACCACTAAACTTGGCAGCATACAACTTCTGCTAAGCCTGTATGATCTGTAATATTGTTAGTGATTCCATTTGCAAGCTTGTCCTGTGGCAGAAATATCATGTATGATTTTTATATGGTGTACTGGCATTCATTGCATAGTTATCTTACAGCTGCATTGACGTTTCAAATGCCTGCTGTGGCCACCTTGTTGATTCGGACACTGGTTCCCAATCAAAACTTTCTACAAAGTGGGTTGTTTATAACATCGAATCCCGAAGAAGATAGTTTCAGAATAAAATGCGGTGTAAAAGGTTTGCTCATGTGCATTGTAATGACCAGCACATTACCTTGGTTGTTATTATGCTTGCGATGTAGCTTGATGCACCTATAGAGATAATTTATCCTTGGCTTGGTAGTGTATTACGGCTCAGTGACGTAATTCCCGTGACTGCTCGCATCCCATGGACAGTTAATGAGAGTCGTCACTCAATCTGCTGACTGCGGCTTCCTGCGCCACAGCCTACACAGTGATTTTTGTTCAGTCGTTGTACTAAAAACTGTAGGGTTGACTGGTTGGACAATTTCACACTATGAAGCACCACGGAAATAAGAAGGGCCGTTTCTCAGTCATTTGCAATTTTTCACTGCTTTCTCACACCCAAAATGCAGAATATTGTTACAGACAAGACTACAAAGACTCATCTGCACCAAGATGTTATAAGCGCCGTTTATTGTAACCCTTTACTTCCCTCCCTGCAATGTAGGATATCTGATCCAGTGGAACACTGGCCTGTACAGTCACTACATTTAGTCTCATACAGATTGCAGAGAATGACATTATCCAGCACCCATTCATTTCAGGCAGGTTGCACTTAGCATGCCTGTCTGCTCGTGCAGCGATTCCCTTGCCTTAGAATGTAATTAACCAGGCTTGTAATTGTGACCACTAATATTGGACGACTGTCCTGTATAATTTGAACAGATGCTTGTTCCTGTAAAGAGACAGAATGAGCCCAGTTATATTCTTCGCATAGTTGCGTAACATTGCTTTTGTTGTTAATAATTTACTATATTTGTAGCGCCACATGTGACATAATGGACCTTATGGCATTGGTACCTTGTCTCCATGATTCCATATGGATTCTATATATGATGTGCTTAAGGAGCATACTTTTTTGTGTGTGTCTCATAAGTTTGTTATGTACCTTTATTGCTGCCGCTCACGTTTTTCACCCTTTTATGTCCATGAAAAATGGCAACTTGAATTAAAGATACCTTTTCTTTTGCACAAGATGTTTACTAAAACCGGGAATACCTAAATCTCGCATACTCCTCCGAAGGGAATCCTTCCCTTATGGCATTTACAACACAGCTAGGCAGCACTACTCTGTTATATTTGCCAAGCCGGTGATAGACCCACCGCACGAACTGGCTGTAAGCAGCGTATCTGTAGCGGCTGAAAAAGGAAATCATGATGTAACAGGTGTGAGATCACGACATAGTTCCAAAAATATACTTTCACTGCTTTACGAGTTTATTACTGCAGCTATAAGCCATATCACATCCATCTCTGTATTAGCAAAGATGTAATTTCGCTTATACACAAATGCAGGTTTGAGAAATGTTTCATTTATAGGGCTCGGGAGATGAACTGCAAATAATGATTGGTGACCTATACAGGAAAAAGCAGAAAGGTAGGCTTGAAAATCAATATGCAGAAGACTAAGATAATGTTCAACAGTCTCGGGAAGGAACAGCAGTTTACATTAGGTAGCGAAGTACTGGAAGTAGTAGGCGAATATGTGTACTTAGGACAGGTATTAACTGCAGATTCGGACCATGAAAAGGAAATAACAAGAAGAATAAAATTGGGATGAAGCGCATTTGGCAAGCACAAACAGGTTATGACTAGCAGCATACCGGTGTCACTAAAAAGGAAAGTATAGATAAGTTGCATTTTATCTGTACTCATCTATGGGGCTGAAACATGGAAGCTAACGAAAGGGGTTCTACTTAAGTTGAACGAAATGTAGAAGGCTATGAAGCAAAAATAGTAAGGGTAACATTAAGAGATAGGAAGCGTGCAGAGTGCATCAGAGAAATAACTCTATTTACCAACATTCCAGTGGAAATTAAGAAGAAATGGACATGGGCAGGACGTGTAGTGCGAAGAGAGGATAACTGATGGTCGCTTAGGGTAACAAACTGGATTCCAAGTGAAGGAAAGCGTAGCAGGGGGTGGCAGAAAGTTAGGTGGGCGGATGAGGTTAAGAAGTTCGCAGGGGTCAAGTGGATGCAGCTAGCACAGAACCGGGTTAAGTGGAGAAATATGGGAGACGCCTTAACCCTGCTGTGGGTATAGTCAGGCTGATGATGGTGATGATGATAGGAGCTTAGTACCGCTGACATTGTACCATGCACGGATGCCTTGCTTTTTTAAAACTGTCCCTTTCAATGTATGAATTGGGTTTTTGATGAGCCAATGCAAACATTACGAAAATACAAAGTTAATCATACGAGGTATGCTGCTGGGCTACTTCGTACTTGTCGAACATCATAAAATCGCAGTGCTGGCAGCCGAGGACAAAGGGGCAAAATACAACTACATTAAACTTTTAACTTTATTTGTACATGTTTTGATCCCCGCTTTTATTTAGCAAAGAGGTATCAATGCGCAAGCGCACCTACAGGACAGATATGGAAATCTCGGTATCCACGTGTTTGTTTTTCCGCGATAAAGAAAAAACAACGTGGCTACAGAGATGGTCATATCTGTCTTTTAGGTGCGCTTGTGCGTTGATACCTTTCTGTTAATTATAAAGCACAGATCAAAACATGTCCAATAAACTGGTAAGTTCGGCGCAGTTGTGTGTGTGTGTACCCTACCTTTGTCCTCATCTGCCAGCGCTGCTATTCCAAGATACATTCCATGATAATACAAACTCGTGCAGGGGCACCTTATGATTGGAGAATCGGTGCGCTGAGAACAATTACTAAATAGAGATATGCTCTCGTCACATAGCAGTGTACCTCCCGCTGGTCCTCTGCAGCGGACGGCCGGTTTTCCATCAGCTCGTAATGTGCCACCAAAAAGGCGTGAATATTGAGTACTGCTGCATGAAATGCAGCGTGGTCAGTGATGCATGCTGCATCATCTTCGATCAAGACATTCACACGCCGCACCTCGCGGCAACATATACTCTCCCGTTGGGTTCCCATCGGGCGACACCGGCTGCACTGGCACCTAAGGGAATGTTCGGCAACGTTCATTTCCGCCCTTGCGCTTGACACACAGCGCGCACGTGGATCAGCGAATAAACAGACTCATAGGCATGCAGTTATTGCATCGAAAAAAAAAAGAAAGCCTCAGACGTTCTTTTTCACTCGTATACTTGGCAGTTTTTTTCTAAGATCGCTCACATAGCGCTATCCGAAAACATGCGTGTGCCTAACTCATGTGTACTCATTTCACTGTTTGCCGATTTTTTATCACTCGCATATGGCGCTGGCCGAAAGTGATGCGGTACGGACCTCGCCACAGAATCTATCTGATGACCCAAATGCAGTGCCGAAATTGAGGGGTGGGAGGCTGCCCAATCCAGCTCTGGACCAGAGCCCTCGTGACACGCGCGCGGATATCAGCGGCAGACGCTGCAATCCCGAACTAGGAAGCCCACCTACACATCCCCTTCCCTTATCCCTGCTCAATAATGTTTTTCAGTCAGTCACGCTCCCGTTAAATTAGGAACAAATGCCAAAAGACACATGTAGCTCTTGTATAACATCACAGCTATGTGGTGTATCGATCACTACTTACCAGTTGCTGTTGCCTAGGCGGTCACCCTGGTCACCGGCCCCCTCGTATTCGACGGCATTGACCGGACTATAAGGTGGCGGGCTTTGTGACGGGCTCGCCAGCAGGTCAAACCGGTAATGGTTTTGTGGGCCCGCATTGGCGGCAAAATGTTCGTCCCATACAACATCGACGTCGTTTGGTGACGGCGATGACGGCCATGAAAGAAACGACGATGACGACAACAACGGTGATGAAGGCGAAGACAATGAAGACGACGACGACGATGCCATGGTCAACGCGGACGCATGGGGTGTGTCGCGCATATAGCCACGGACGTGTTTTTCAAAGCAGACGAATGCTTACGCCTCCGCGTCACAAGTTTTGGAGGTCACGTGATCACTAACCTGCCTGCTGTGAAAATTGGAAACCGAAACTTACCATGCTAAATAGCTTCGTAATTAGTTATTCGTGGCGTGCTGGAACTTTTTATGCCGCGTATTATGATCAGTGGGTACCAAGGCATCAAGTAAAACCATAAAACTATAACGCGAAATGTTGGTGTCTGTACTCCTTTAATTGCGTTCTTGACAGGTGCAATTAGCTCCAAAAGTACGCAGATATTATTGAGTGAACATTATGATTTTCTGGATTAAAATGCGTTAGTATGGCGAGAATTTCCCAGCCCCGAGGTTGTTCTTACGACTTTTGTTTTTACGTCTGCTTTGCAAAAGAATATTACTCCTGCTATTCTAATCAGACTCGGTGCGTACAAATACGCGGTGATGTGTTACTTCTTCGCACTCATGATCAATCAGTATTTGATGTCGCGTGGAATGCTGTTAGCTATCCCATTTTTGTGACCAGAAATATTTAGACGGATTCATTTCTGCATGTAGGTTTCATTTCTTTTTGCTTGTAATGCCCATCTGATCTTAAATTCTGCTTTTAGGGTCAGTACCATTTCCAGTTATACTGTCCATCCCTCCGCCGACTGCAATACAATACCTTGAGTATTATCAGCATTGATGTCGAAATGAAGCATGGAGAAGAAATAAAATAAGAGTTTAGGCACTTGGAATCTGTGTGGAGCGGTAGCAGGTGATGCTTTATATAAGCTAGTCATACTTCACTTCAGCTCATAACAGTCCTGAGTTTTTTATTGGCCAGCGCTTAGTACTTTCCAATACCGCTTTTCCTCCGCTTTAACGCATAACAGGTGTCCAATGCCTCTTAGCAGTCGAGCTCTCTCAGTGTATCTCTTTTTCAAAAACTACGCAATATTTATTCCTCCATGGACCTCTTCACGTGTTTTTGGCCGTAAATTCCGTTGCTATACATGAACTTTGCCATGCGCCTGAAAGAAATTACGTCAACGTGTCCGGCACTTTGTCCCTGCTAACCGTCTGCGGTTGTGCGACGTTCAATATGGCTCGGTCTCGAGCCGGAAAGCGCTCTGCGTTTTGCAATAGCGGAAATAAAGCAGGAATGTAACATGCTACATCATATACAGTACATATGACTTTCATATACAGTACAAGAGGCCATTTTTTTTCACGAAAATAGCTTTCCGTGATGCTTACTGTATGCAAGCTTCCCATATCTCGATCATTTTTTCCATGCAGTCCTGGCTTTTAACGCCAAAACGCAAACAAATCCCTGGTAGTGTGACTATAAACTTCGCTGCAAAAGAACGTTATTCAGCATATATTACCCATTCTGCAGGGTTATGACAAGTGCTGCTGAGATCTCCCTACGGAACTATGACACATGATAATTGCTCATGGGGAGCCACGCTAAAAGTATAATTGTTTTGATTTTCTCTGTTTCCGCAGATGCCATATCTATTGCAACGGCGATATTGACGAAATACAGGTGTTCATAATCAGATGGATTCCCTGAGCAATTGACCGTGGGAGAGGTTGAAGGAGACACCTGGTTGAGTTTTCTCAGATGACATCTGGAACTGCCAACCATTTAGCCTCTTGCCCTGCACTTGAACAATACCGGCGCCACCTTTCGGAAACTCCCCACAAACCAGCCACCTAAATACTGATGCTGCTTCCCCTGCCTTGTCAGTGGACCTTCAATGAGCCTGGCACCGGTCACAACTTCCACACCCGATCTGACTCAACAAACTTCTGGGCCACATGCGCGCTCTTTTATAATTAAATAGAGAAAAATCTCACTAACAACAAATATTTCTGGTTTTGCTTCAATGCATTTTTCCAATGAGTTTCACTACTCTATGCATGTAAATGGCTGCTTGGAAAAGATTGAAAAAAAACATGAAACCAACATATAAATCCCGTACTAGCATTATGCATGCCAGTATGTTGAAGTGGCTGACAAATATTACTGTGTCAATGCATTTGAAAGGATGAAAACATTTAGAAGTCAGTGAAGAACATCCGATGGCAAATATTACGACAGTCGCCAAATACGGTTGGGTTGCCAATATAGAACAGCCAGTCAATAAGAATATATATAAATATCGGTTTGAAACTGGAAAATCAGCATCGTAGGTATGCCGGCTTTTTCAATGGCTAAATATAGGTCCTAGACCTGTTTTAGCCCGGTTATATATTGGCTTGGGTTGCATTTCGGCCGAATTCTAATAAAGGTACGACATTTGTGCTAACTTTTTCCCATGCTGAACCGGTGTTTTTCTGATGCGGTTGTGCTACTTGGGGTAGGCCTGAAAGCAGAAGCCACGCAATCGAGATGCATATTTGGAATATTGTGATGTGTCCAACTTTGCCACAAAAATAAAAAAATGCTGTATCGGCACATTGACAGTTGTGATAACTATTTTGTGTGTGCATAATGACTGACACACAAGCCCTGATCATTATTATTTTATTAAGAACAGCATGCAAGAGCTAGCATCTCTCATTGTTTTCTTCACACTGGTGAAGTAAGCATGTTTAGCAAACCTTCCACCTCAGATTGAAATGCTAGTTTCTTGTTTGAAATTGTAGCCTGATTAGCATTATAAATAATTCTGTATATACAGCTGTTGACAGTAGTTAAGCTTTCTGCTGATAGGATAAGTTAATTCAGACAGTTTCTACACCATGCTTACAATTACTACTTACATGCAGGTGCTGCATAATACTACTGGCAATCATTGACCACCATTACCGCTTCCTCTACCTCAACGTTGGGAGCCCAGGCAGATGCCATGATGCCCATATTTACTGCCGGTCAAAGCTGAAGAAACTTGCGGAAAGTGACAGATTTAACTCTCCCGTGTCAACCATTGACGGAATTTCTGTCGCACCAATCATATTACGCAACCAAGCCTTTCCTCTCACGGCGCATTTACTGAAGCCATATCCGAATGTCCCAATTGGTTCGAAGGAGGCACTTTTCAACTGCAACTTGTCAAAGCCAAGGAGTATAATGGAAAATGCATAGCAGCATGACAAGGCACGCTTCAGATTCCTTATGAAGAGGGTGGAGTGGGAACTGGAGAAAGCTATGTAAGCTATAAAGGCACCTTGTGTTTTGCACAACATCTACGAAGCCTTCAGAGATAGTGTGGAGGAGCAGTGGGTGCAAGACATATACACTTTCAATGCACTTTATTAGCAGCTCTCCAACAACAGTGCTGCGTACACTTGTGGCAGTCGGGACATAAAGGCGGCACTTGCAGATTACTCTTACAAGCGGGCCCATAAATTGATAGCTCAAGTGCGCACTTTATTTTTGGAAGTATTTGAGCAGTGCCTCATTCAGGCGTTTTTAATTGTCTACCAATTCGCGAAGAATCTCCAGCTCCGTTTTACGAAGGTTTATTTCTTGCTTTCTATTTTCGCTCATCTCCGAACACAACTGGTTGTTTGTGTTTACCAGCTGTGCTAAAAGGGTCCTCGTCACTTTGCGACTTGACTTGGCTGATTTACGACGTGGTGGTGGTCCCCTACGGTCGTCTGCACTGGACGATGTCAGTGGTGAGGGCACTGAGAGTGCAGCAGCCTCACAATCCGATTCATATACTGCTTGAGGCATCTCGAAGGCAGTATCATCGTTAGCATTGTCTTCATCACCTGGCGACGACCTCTGCTCAATTTGCATGCTATCGATTAGCTCAAAAAATATAAACAATATACCACATATGAACATATTAGTGAATAGACTGCCTATAAGGTCTCTCCTGGGTAATGCAGAAGCAGAAAATAACTACTTCTTGTATGCAGCTTTCACAAGCTGACAGTAATATCCATTGCTACATTGTAGGCTACTGCAGCATTTTGTAGCAAACGTGACAGTTCTCTAACACTTATCATGTACAAGTTGAATTCTTGTGTGCATTTTGATACAGAAGCCACAAGAAGCAGGGTGAGAAATGAATCAATAAATAAGTGATGCTCCCCATGTGTCATGCGAAAGAGAATCAGTGTATCTCCTTCGTGATCAGTGATAAAAATAGAAAAAAAAATATTTCTTGCTCTGGGTTAACAGGGTTAATAGAAATGCACGTACCATCTCAATAGTGGTACTATTGCCACACAATCTCATCAACGAGGCTGCTGTCGTTGACGGCATGTTTCCCAGAAACATTGATATCTCTTTAAAAAACGCCGTCATGGCACCTTGCCTCGTTGTCTTACGGCTGAGCATCCTGCAAGAAAATATATCATTGTTATAGTGGCATTAATAATGTTTCGAGGACTCCACTACGTCACTGCTACTAGGAAAGTAGCTACCCGTTGTCAACATGCAGTCTGCCAGTCATATCTACCCAGGAATGTATTGCAGGTATGCTACTTTTACTGCTTGCACGAGTCAATGAGGGGAGAGAAGCTATAACGAATACTTTGGAACGTTGGTGCTTTCGGACAAAACGAATACATTTTACCGTGTTTCATGCACCAAGCACTCAATAAGGGGAACGGTTTATCATTGGCAAATGCAAAGCAGAAACAGGATTCCTAGCGAAAAGAGTAATGTAGTAATGCTAACTGAAGTAGTGTGATAAAGATTACGCAGAAATACACTATGTAGCGTTCACAAACCAAGCTATAGTACGTACATGCACATATCACTATGACGTAGCGGCGTATGCTAATTGCGGCTAAAAACTTTTATAGCGCCGGGTATAGGGCACGGCGAAACTGAGGACCATTGCTTTTGGTACTTGTTTCAAGCGTGGTAAGCTGCTCAGTACGCGAAGCGGATCGGCACATGAAAAAAAAACCTAAACCGACGCATGTGTCTACCGCTACATGCTGCGCTAAACAACAACGCTCCCCCTAGATTGGACACTGGAGATGAAAAGGTTGGTATAGGGTAGGCGTCCTTTGTCGTAACCTCGTTCAGTCGGTGGTAGTCAACGCAAAGCATCGCTGAGAACATGTTGGCGCCGAAGCGCAGGAACTTTAGGAACCGCAGCGTTCAATCCAATTGGGACTTGTTTGTGGTGAAAATTAGACTTAACTGTTAGGCACATACCAAACGCAAGATTACCTCTAACAGCAACGCTCTTTGGTAAAACGCAAATACCAACCGGTTGTCTAACAAGAAATAGCGCCTGTACAAACTCGCAAAACATTAATCTAACAACAACCGCTGGAACGCTCATAAAACAGTTTCACGGAGTACATAACAGTTCTATAACAGGCAAAGAATATATTTTTGCAAGTTACATTTCCATCAATGCTATCCACGGATGTACGAAAGTTTTGGCGCACTATTAACCCAAGCGATAGCGATAGCATACCTCTTGTTGACAATACTTGTACTAGCATCCCCCCCCCCCCCCCCCTGAACTTCAGGCATCTGTGTTAAACGATGTTTTCACATCTAACTTTTATATCTGCACTAATCTCCCTCTTCCTAGTACAGAGTCACTCGGTTATATGCCCATGTATCGTGTTACAATTGGCCTTGATGGTGTAGGGAAATTGATTATCTCTCTAAAAATGTCCGCCGCTCCGAGTTTCGATTTATATAACGCCAAGTTTTTAAGATACCAATGCTTATTCTTCCATCATGCTAACAAATATTTTCCAGCAATCGCTTGACCAGGGTTCGCTACCAGCCCAATGGAAGGTTGGGAAGGTGATTCCACTACACAAATCAGATAACAAGCATTCTCCACTAAACTACCGGCCAATCTCGCCCACCAGCAATCCTTGTAAAGTTCTTTAACACATCCTGTTTTCTCACATAGCTAATTTCTTAGAAAGAAACTCTTTTTTCGCGCGATTTCAACATGGTTTCCGCAAGTCATACTCATGCAAATCTCAACTTGCATATTTCATTAACAAGATGCACGTCATTCTTAATCGTAATTCACTAGACGACTGCGTATTCATTGCTTTCGCCAAAGCGTTCCATAAAGTGGGCCATACCTTACTACTGTACAAACTACAGAAGCTTAATCTCGACTCAGAGATTGTCACCTGGCTTCAAGCTTTTTTTACCAACCGCCAAGAATACGTTTCGTTTAATGACTTCACCTCGGATCCGAGTATGGTTCACTTTGCTCTTCCTCAAGGCTCCGCACTCGGTTCGCTTCTGCTCCTTATTTACATAAATGATCTACTTTCCCACATTTTATCTAACATTCACCTTTTCGCCGACCACTGCGTAATATTTAGGGAAATAAAGGCCAAAGCGACGTACTGTTTATTCAATCTAACCTCGATTCCATCTCAACCTGGTGTTAATCTCGGCTAATGGACCGCAATGTTAACAAGTGCAAATTCATGCATGTGTGTAGAGTAACTACTAATTTGCCCTCCTATCACCTTAGCGGCTTGTTTCTAGGCTCA
>JAJIZL010023615.1:151246-206518 GCA_023969395.1 Amblyomma maculatum | reverse complement strand
ATATATATATATATATATATATATTATACCTCGGTGTTCATATTACTAGCAACCTTACCCGGACTGTTCATGTTACCCATGTTATTAATAACGCCAACAAAACACTTCGGCTCGGTGATGAGATTTCATATTTTCACGATTTGTTCTAGGATGTTCACGGTTGCTCTGCACCGAATAAAAACATCATAGGTGTCTCGTGAAATTAAAAAAACTGCTTAGAAATATTCCGGTTCTGTGTCATTCTTTGGGCACTAACCCTATTTTTGACTCCCAGTCGGCTGCGACGCCGCGAGCGCCCCCTTTGTTTATAAACACGGTGTTGGTCTGTAACCTCTCCTTGGGAGTGCTTACCACCACAACCTTCCACTACAGTGGAGGAAATGCGAACTTATGACACTGCGAATATTCGGCAGAATGTGATCTAATGGGCAGCACGGGAGCTGTCCTACGCTATCTATGACGTCAAGGTAGCCAGATTAGAAGCCCTCGTTAAGCTAATCTGCAAGAAAATTAAGGGAAAATAAGAAACTTCGAACGTTATTAGATGAACTAAGGCACCAGCAGCCACTGGCAGAAAGGAAGGCATAAGGCAGCTATTTACTTTCGTATTGACATAGTAATAAGTAGCCGGGGAGGATGTTGGTGAAATACTAGAATAAACAATCACATGCCGTTGGTAGGATTCGAACCTACGACCTCCGAATTTCGCATCCAGTGCGCCTTTTTTAATAGCGTACAACAAGCTACAAGGCGCGCACAATATTGATCGTGAGAGAAACTGTCCAATGTGCTGCTGTTTTCGGCTGCTGCGCGAGTAAACATTGCCCATCAAGTAAAAGAAATCACACTAGATACGCAGAAAATCTGAGGTTTCCTAAAGTTCCCTTAGATGCTTGGCTATACCATTGATGGGAACAATTCATTGTCAAGCCGACACAGGAATGGACTCGATTTGAAGCATAATATAATTAGGGTTAATCGTTTTGGGATTTTATACTTCGTGAAAATTCGGGGGTAGTAAAAATCAGGCGTTATTTTTCGACATGATAGCAAAGGAGAAATTGGGTTTTTCATGGAAATACTCCAAAATTCGGTTTTTAATGCATAAAGTTACAAACTAATTATATAATCGATGTCTCCTAATCGGTGGGTACCGATTAGGCTTATGTTTTGGGTTGCTTTCAAGAAAAAATTTAGAGGTCGGTGTTTCTGTCGTAATTAATACTCGTAGTGATTTGCAACTGTAAGTTTTCGGAGAAACATTTTATTCACATGAGCTGGTGATCCACGGTTTTCACGTCCTTATTAACATACATAATCATCTCCATGCGCAACATTTCGGTTTCCATTCGAGACGTGTCTGGTCTCTGAAGGTATATCTTAACTTATTAAGTTCGCTGAACGTCTCAGCTGCCATTACCTGGACACAACAATGTCAATGCTGCATTTACTAGCCTGGAATAGCTCACAGTTGCGTCGTTCCAATAGTGCATCACTTCAACACTTTCATTTGTAGGGCTTGCTTCCAGTAAATACTCGTTAACTCCTCGCTTCGAGAAGAGTTAGAAGTTAAGAGAGGTCGGTTGTCGTCAGACGACTGACACAGCAGCCGCTTCTGGGATGGATCTAGGAATGCACCTAGTTTCCACATTGCCAACTGGTTTTCTTCTTTGTCTGAGATGTTCAGTTTCAGAGTGCAGCCCCATTTTGAGAAGATTTTTGCGCAAAACGCTTCACAGCAAGTTTTCACTAATGTGGCACTGCTCTTAGGTAACATAGACAAAACCGCCTTTGCTCGATCGCGTTTAACGGCGATCGTGCAGAACTCGTTGACAGTCTGCAGTAGCTTGATGCTTAAGAGGCGATCGAAGGTTGGCATCAAAACTTTTCCGCTTTCAGGCGTCTTCTGGACATCTAAATGTGGCTAGAGTGCACCTCTCATTAAGACTAACTTCGCATAAAGAACCTCTTTTTCAGAAAGTATCGCTCGAATAGGTCTTGCTTTGGTGCTTTCACATGAGCTTTCAACAAGTATCGCGGGCACAGGTGTTCCAGAAACTGAAAAAAATCTGGTAAAATCTGATTTTTAGGAACCTTTTTCTGCACACAAATTTTTGCACATTCAATTAATTTATGAAATTTGGTAATTGATGACTTTCATCACGCCGTGCTAGCCATAAAACATCTCCAGGGCATTAAATTTGTTGTAATTAGTTCCATGATTCAAATGACATCTCTGAGTCCATACCAGTTACATGCTTTCGGAATCACGTGCAGGTATCTGTACTACCCACTCCGCTTTTTAGCACCATTTTCTTGGCGCCCCTCGGCAGCGCAAGAAGCAGCACCGTGCAGGAACTCAATGGTCGAAGGTAATGATGAACTAGCAGAGCCACTAGTGTCGCTGGATGTAATCTACAGCGTAGCCCCCGGCCACCTGGGTCGAGCGTGCGCCCGATCAAGGGTAAAGTTCTCGAGATCGGTGCAGAGAGTTAGTGGTGGTTTGATCTAGGTAGACCAGTTATACCGGCGGTTAAACACGGCGCCCCGCACACCGCCCTGCACACAGCAAACATCACATCCATATTGAAAAATGGCACCTTTCAAAAAAGATGACAAGAAATAAGGAAAATATATAGCCACGCGCATAACACCAACCTCGGGCTATTGTTTCATCCAAAAATGGGGTGGCCGCTGCACAGCACAATGGCACCACTAATGAAGAAAGTGACCGCATTCGAGAGCTTGCTCCCTGGCCTGTGAAGAAATATTATATAATTCGTACGTTCAGTTGCATATCTAGATAAATATATAACCATGTACAACTAAAAAACAACACGACGAATCCGAAAAAATTGTCCCGCAATTTTTTTTATTTTCCTATCTTACGACTTCGTCGATGTGAGTCATACGGCACGGGCATATAGCAGCCGTATACGATGCGGCGCGAGCAGATATAGTCTGGTTAAGCAAGACGACAGAATGGTAAGCCGAAATTGATGGTTGCATGGCCGCCTTGGGCAGCAATTTAGCGGTATGTTCTTTGGGGTCACAACTACGCTCAGTTGGCAGGTTAGGCGAGCTCCCGTACCAACTGCACACAGGCGTTACTCGACTGCGACACGTGTCCCCATCCCGTGGCGCAAAGTCGCAGCCACCGCATGTCCGGACGAAATAGGCAACGAACTGGGTACGCTAAGTAACAATATAGGTACCCTAACGCAAGGCAACAACACACACTGCGAAATAATGTTCTATCCGATAACACAAGAGTTTGGGTGGCTCACCGGGTCGTCGTAGTCGTCCACCGGTAGGGAGGGTCAATGTTATCCGTAAAGGGTCTCCGGGTGCAGGCGAGGCAAGAGAGGCTTTCCTCTCCAGGCACCGCGGTTTAATCCCTCTCGGTATTGCATACCGAGGAGTAATCGGTTGCTTCTCGGGACCAGATGAGAGAAGCAATTCGTTCCTCCTCGCGTTCGGAATGTTACCCTTCCCTAGGTTACCAGCGCGATGCTCTGGTGTCACAGCATTGTATGGGGAGCGAGGGAGTCGCTAAGTGCTTTCTCCCCCACCCTCTCCTGGCGTTCGCGCGTCGTCTCGTGACTCAGCCGCGCTCGTCGCTGGTTAGAAAGGGCAGTGGGATCTACGTGTATCCCCACATCCTCCCCTCCTTAAGAAGCCTCCCGTAAGTAGACGCGGTCACGACGGGAATTAATCTTCTCCAGCCATCCACGGATCTAATCGCGAGGTCCTCTGGCTCTTGTCGGTGCCTTCGTCAACGTCCGCGCCACGCCCCCGCCGGTTTGCTGCTCCAGCCTTGGCTTGCCTTCGGATGACGATAGGTGAGGGGTGCTGGCCCGAGATCAGCCTCCACAACAAGCGCGGCTGCGCGCCACTGAGGTGAACGCGAACGCCCTGCAACACACACGGTTACAGCTGCCTTGAGGCCAGGTCTGTGGCCGCACGTTCCTGTGGTGTTGGGCCAGCTGGCTTCCGGACCGAGGCCACGAGCTGCGACATTGCCTCCGTGATGGTCTTCCGGCCAGGCCCCATAGTTGTGGTCGTAATGGGGCCGCAGCTGCGCTGTTGGCTTGATATGGTTGGTGGCTGCGGCGCAGTTCGTGAAAGCAACCGGATGTGCTAGCGCGGGCAGCGGCGTCGCCCGGTCAGCAGGTGAGAAGCTCCGATGCGCCGTGGCTTCCAGACAAGGCGGCCAGGTATCTCTAGGTGGTAGCCGGTTTTCTTGAGCGGAGTGTGGCGTTGGGTGCAGCTCCCTGAAGATAGTGTGCGGTAGCCGGTTTTCGGCGGCGAACGACGTCGTTCGAATATGCCCTGCTTCATTTCCATCTGCGTTGAAAAAGGTGAAGACAGATGTAAATACCCAACTTACACAGCGCGCTACTTAGCGGCTCAACCCTGACGACTGTCATGAGGTTTAACGCAAGTCAGTCTTACGCTGGCGATTGGCATGAACGGCCCATCCGCTCATGCAAGAACCGAGACTGCCCGCCGGCTGACGCGCTCGCTCTAGGCTGCGCAAGCAGATTCTATTTCTGCCTACGGCGCAAGTTATAGCGGGACGTGCTGTTCGCCGGTTGATCGCAGCGCTTGTTTTCCGACTGCGGCGTGGGTCGGGCTGCGTCCTCTACCTACTCGTCTCGTTGCACATATAGCTTTAGGTCGCGTACGTGCACGGGTCCGCTTGTCGGTTTTGACCGCAAGTCTTCGAGCCTGTAAACGAGCAAAGAAATCTTCTCGCACGCGCAACGGCCCGATCCATTTCGGCGCCAATGAGGCCGCAAACTGTTTCCTAGCATCGCTGAGAACATGTTGGCGCCGAAGCACCAGGTGGCCCACTCTGTAGGGACCTTCCCGTTGCGAGCGGTCGTACTTAGCGTTCTGCTGCGCCCTACCCTAGCAGAACTCAGGTTGCCGCGAGCCTTGCGTAAGTCCTCCGTCATTTTAGCGCGCAGTTCGTCGCGTAATCAGCTCGTGCCGATGAAGCGACTGGCAAGACGCCAGTCCTGCTGTCCGTTAGAACCCGGTTCATTGAATTTAGCGGCATCTACCCAGATTTAGAGAAGACAACGCATACCCAGTCGATCGGTTAACAGTCGACTGCAAAGTGAACGCGATCTCCAGCAGATAGGAATCCAAAACTTTATGCCTTTCAGAGCACTCGACAAGCATGTGCTTTATGTTGCGGTTGCCTCTTTCCGTGGGGTTCGCCTGAGCATGATTGGTGGTCGTTTTATGTGCTTAATGCCAAGTTCATCGCACGAATCTACGAACACCCCTGCAGTTAAATAGGAGGCGTTGTCCGTGATCAGCTGCTCTGAGAAACCGAACCTGGTGATTACCTACATCAGCTCCTCAATGATCACTCGTGCCGTCAGCTTTCTAAGCGGAAACCGTTCTACCCACTTGCTGAAGTGATCCGTGATCACCAGCAGGAACTTGGTTCTACTCGGTGTCATGGGATATGGTCCCATGATGTCACACGCCACGATTTGCCAGGGAGTCTGGCTGTTAATCGGCTGCATGAGGCCGGGTGGCCGTCCGCCTCGTAACTTCACGCTTTGGCACTCATGACATGATGGGGCGTAACGAATTACATCCCTTTTCATGCCAGGCCAGGTAGCAAAGCGACACAACTTAGCGTAATCTTGGGGCCACTCGCATGCCCAGTCGTGAAAGCAGCGCAAAAGTGCGGCTGTTAACACTCGTGGAATCACCACCTTTAACGACTCGCTTGTGTCATCCTCGGAGGGCATATACCTCAACAGGATGCCGTCAGAATCCAGCAGATAAGAATCCAGTGCGCTCACAGCACTACCAGCTGCTTCCAAGCGCTCCGCACCGGCAGCATTACCAGCTGCCCCCGTATGCGCGGCGGCCGCGGCCCCCCGGCTCCCGGAGCCCGTCGAACACCTTTCGACAAAATGGATCATTCTGCTCAGCTTCGAGCAGCTCCCTCCTGCTGAACACGATCACCACGGAACTCGCGTAATCCACGTGCTTCACGCTCTCACCCGGGATCAACGGTTGGTCTGCGTTCCTTAAGTGGGTTCAGCTCGGGTCTTTCCCTGACTCTCACTCGCCGTTGGATGGTCGGTCGCGTGATCTTCCTCTTTCTGAACTGGCGCTCGCGAGAGGGCATCGGCCACGGCGTTGTTTTCCCTTTCCTATAGTGCACAGTGAATTCGTAACGCTGCAGTAACAGGGCCCAACGCGCCAGGCGACCGCTCGGCTCGCTGAGTCGTCTCATTCAGGTGAGAGCCATGTGATCGGTCTCTATCACAAAATCCACCCCGTCGACGTAGTACTCAAACTTCCGCAGAGCAAAAACTATCGCCAGACATTCCTTCTCTGTCACTGTCTAGTTCCTCTCTGCCGGCGTGAACGAACGGCTCGCAAATGACACCGGACGAAGAACGCCCTCGTGCTCCTGAAGCAACACTGCTCCTAACCCAGGTTGCTTCAGTCTGTTTGAATCACAAACTCCCTGTTTATGTCGGGCAGCTGCATCTCAGCTGTGTCCGCGAGCACCTTAATGAGATTTCGTAGTGCTGCCTCTTGCTCGGGACCCCAACTCCAACGTTCGCCCTTCTCCAAAAAATTTGTCAAAGGCGCCTGCAGCGTTGCGCAATCCGGGATGAACTGGCGATAAAAGTTCGCCATCTCCAGAAAGCGTCTAAGACTGGCTAAATCTGTCGGTGACGGAAAATTAAGCAAGGCTTCGAGCTTATCATCACACGGCAGAATGTGACCTTTGTCGATCGTGAACTCCAAAAGTGTTATTCGGGTCGCGGCGATCTATGCCTCTTTCGGGCTCAAAGTGATTCCCGTGGACCTCAGCCTCTCTAGGACGTATTTCAAGTGGCGCAGGTCCTACCGCCTACTTCTAGAGCGCATTCAGTTATATTATCTCTGAAATTATTGTTCATTGCTTCTAGGGTAATGTCGCCATCCTCGGTTAGAGCTGAATATTTCTTCAGAAGCGAGATCCTGAACTCTTCTGCCCCCCCCCTCACCGCTAATTCTTTGATGGATTTCTTTCTAATCAGTTGCGTTCCTTCTTCAGATTCAGGCTAATTCGGGACCTGAGTGAGGACGCCTTAATGGCGCCTCGCCTTCCTTGAATCAGTTTTTAAACACGCCTTATTGAGCAGCATTTAGTTAGGCCTTGTAGAACGCCCTTTCCCCTGGGTATGCAGTGTGCTACCTCGATGCCCCTTTTCATCGCTCCTTCACCGAAACTCAAGCTTCCCTACAAAACAACTGGCTTCGTGATTGCGCAGTAGGGCGTGTCCGTGGACTAGGGCGACGCCCACTGCTAGTGCAAAAGTGCGCAGCACCGACATTTATTTCTTCTCCTCCACAGCTCCTTAGTTGTAAACAGTTGCATAATGCCTGGCCAGTGATGTTTCTCTGCCAAGCCAAGCACAGCATTGAAACAAAACGTGTTTGATAAAACAAGACAGCACACAGGGGCCTACCTTGAATGAAACACAACGTATAAATGGGTAATGGCTTTTTACTATTTGAAACATTACACCACCAACTTAGGCGCATATTCTGGACATCAAACGGATATAAGCGGCTCCTCGTCGTTCTGAGCGCCTCCTTAGCAAAGGAGCCCCTAAGGAGGATTCAAAAATTAAATGCCTTCCTTCAAGCATGGAGGGCTCCACTTGAAAGGTCAGGAAATAGTGTAGCCAAGGAGGGTTCTGAAATTCAGCCATAACTTTAGCTGTCCACGGAAAAGAGAGACAGATACTGGGCGTCATATTTCGAGCTGTATTTTCGTCTAAGCATTGAAAATCTGTCACGATTCCCATATTGGGTGACATTAGGATGTTCTCTCTACTAGGCGATTGCACGAGAGACGAGGACCACGCTAATAATATAGAAATACCTCACCGAAGCAGATCTCAGACGTTCGATAAACTACAAAGCTCAAAACCAGCTGCAAACAAAGTTTATGCTGTTGTAGAGCAAATTTGGAGCTCAATACACGAAGCACAAGACTTTTACTTCCTACCTACACTCTGTCTTCTTCGAAGGCAAAAATCTGAGTTTTTCAATACTTCTTGTGGTCATGAAACTGTAGAAGAGCGGCCGCCAGCGGCGCCACCACCTATCGAGGTGTCACGAGTAACTGGCCGTGCCTGTGGTATATAATATGGTTGCACCCGCGACACTTTCATTCACACCCATGCAGTTATTTCCTCTACTTTTTACTTGAAGCGAAATTGATATAGATTTTCAGTATTCGCTGCAGGTCATTGATATTAGTCCGCCTGACGCTTATATTCAAAGCGCTGCCGGCTCAACGACAGCTTGGTCCTCATCAGTGATCGCCTGGCTATGATGCCTGTCTTCTCATGCTTATAATGCGAGACTGAACCCATGACGAGAGGTGCGGTGTGTTCTTTAACCTGCAACATACACGTTACCACCGCTTAGTGCGCAAGAAGGCAAAGGCCGCGTGTACAAGTGACGCTCACTGGATTCGCACTGCGATTGAGTTGTTCGCCCAGCTTGTATGCCTTCCTCTCCTAGCCACAGCTTTAACTATGCTTTAGCCTTCGGAGCACTCAGCAGTAATCATCGTGGATTTTCAGTGGACGATTGAATGTCCCAAGTAGCACAGAATATAGGGCTCCAGTAGGTCCGATGTAGGCGAGTGCGGCTGGGACAACCATCATACAACCTGTATCGGTCCCCGATGGGGCAAGAATGGGCAAGCCCCATTTGGGCTTGCTCCTGTTCATGCTGCATGTTTGCCATAACGGCGTTGCCCGAGCTAACACAGATCACATTCCTGCATAAAAGTCACAATTGTCTCTTGTCAGATATTTGAGGGCTACTCAACCTAAATGTGGTCTCTTTATAGGAAAGCCCTCATAGATCCGAAATGAGGATACCCACATTAAATCTCTGTGGGACATCGGCCGTAGCGAGGCAAGAAAACGGGCATGCCCACATATGCTGCCCCACTCGGTCCCTTGTAGGTTACTTGAGGGCAAGTTCAATATGAATAAGAGCTCAATTTGGGCAAACACTCATGAAGCCCAAATGAGTTAGCTTTAGCTAAACCGCTTTAGGCCTCACATCGGCCATAATGGGGCTGGAAGGTGGGCATGCCCTCCTTGTAACAAAATCGGTCCTTGTGGGGAATATGAAGGCTGGTGCAACAGCAGGTTGGCTGTATGTTGAAAAACGACACCCAGCCCAATTCAAGGGTGCCCACACAAAACCGCCCGCTGTAGGTTCCACATAGGCCGTAATAGGGCTACAAGGTGGGCGCGCCCTTATGATACCAAACTCGGGCTCTTTTGGGGAATTTTAAGGCAGTGCAATAAGCAACTGAGCTCTATAGATTCAAATACAAGACGAAGCAGAATTGGGGCTGCCAACACAAAACCGGGTTTGGTCCCACATCAGCCGTAATGAGGCTGGAAGGCGGGAATGCCCACATGATACCCCAATCGGTTTCTTGTGGGAAATTTAAAAACACGTGCAACTGCTAGTGGACATTAAAGCAAAAAAAAAAAACACCCAGGCTTATTGGAGCTGCGCACTCAAAATTGCTGCAGGTCACACATTTGCCTTGGCGGGGATTGAAACTACAGCTTCAGTATGTTAGTCACATTTGTTAAGAATGATTACTGACGAAACGGAAATGCGGGCTCTTGTCGCAAGAAATAGCGCTAGCCCAAATGGGCCTGCTGAATTAATGCCGATGTGGGTTTTATATTGGCCGTAGCGGGGCTGAACACATCGGAGCTTCTGCCCACTATTGTGCAAGCATTCTTTCCATCCCTTATTTTTATTAAACGTTACCCTCCCCAGTAAAAAATTCCATATCGCGCCAAACAGGTTTTAGCCGGTCCTATATTATCCCGTATAAACTTCATACCGGTATGACCAGTCCTATATGAAGCTTAAACAGGTTAATACCGACAGGCCATGTCCGATATCAATCTCAATCTGGGCGATCCGGTCCAGTATGGAGTTAATATAGGACAGACCATTTCCAATATGCATCTCTAATAGGACATCCCAACGCTATGGATTTGAATAGGGCAGACAAGTCCTGTATTGAGCTCATATACAGGACAGGTCATGTCTAGTGTAACTGAAACCGGACAAACCCGTCACCGTCATGTTGGAACTGACACAGGAAAGAGTATTTCCGCTTCTCAACACAATTCCGGCGGATCGTGAAGCTCTACAAGAATGACCACATCTGAACATGCCGGCGTGCTAAATACGCACAAAACCATGCGTATTATACACAACAAATTTTATGTATATGGGGAATACGTGTTGTTTCAAAAATACCTAGAAGATATGAAGCCGTGGATGTGTGCGCTAGCAAGTACATACGCGCATCGCGTTGCTTTTGCGCGTGCAACAGTAGCTGCAGCTTGTAGGATCTCGCGGTGCATCTTCATATCTGTGACTGAAGATCTGCCGTCTTGCAGATGACCTTGCAGTAGAAGCAAGAATGCAGCGTTTTGTTAGCGAGGATAAAAATATGCTCAAGAATAAATGAAACACATCGGTGACCATCGAAATATGCAGATTAGCCGGACATCGGAAGTCGCTTCCTCGAGTGTTTACGTATGAAAAACACTTGGTCGGAAGTGAATTCATTGACGTGGCGACTCTGCTGGCAGCAGGTGAAGCTAAAACAAGCAGTATTACAAGTATTAAGGCACCGGATATCTCTGTATGTAGGAAAACTTACACGAGTTCGTAGACGATGCAAAACACGTCAGAACTGATAAATTATGATATCTTGAGGTTTGAATGCAATAAAGTGATGCATGGTAAAGATACGGGACATTTGTGAGCCCTCGTGATAGCCTGGAAAAAGATTCAGCTTGTTTAAAGGGCGATAGGTGAATGGGAAATAAACTTTGACTTTGAAATTTGACAGCCAAGAGAAAAATACCAAGTACGAAAGAGCAAAATTAGTTATATATACTAAATCATAACCACCCCAACTGTTCGCCAGGGCGGTCCTCTATCGCCTTTGTGTTTCACGTTATATCTCGAATCCCTATGTCACATTATCATTAAAAACAAAGCAGATCGTGGCTTCTTACTATCGCAATGTGAAATTAAGGTTTTCGCTTATGCTGATGACATTGACCTCTTCTGTACTGAAAAAAAAGTGTGACGGAGGTTTTGCGCGTAACTGAACGTATTGTGATAGTTCGAGGGCGTCTCATAACCTTGATAAATCAAAGGGGTTCTGGTTAGGTCACCGGGGTAGGAAGCCTAAATATTTTGCCGGCATCAGGTGGGACTCCAAATGGTTACATTTTTATGGGGTTCCCTTGCATAAATATTGCAATAGTGGGCCTCACTGGGATTCTCAGATCTCATGAGTTAGTTGACAAACCCAGAATGGATGGGTAGGGAGCTGTCTTTATTTTCACGAGCGCAAGTTTGCAGTCTTCCTGATTTCGAAGGTTATCTATGTATTGCAGGTGTTTCATTGTGCAAGAAACAAAGTACATGCCATGCATAGAGTTTCTGCTACTTTCATTTGGCACTCTCTATGGGAACCTATGCGTCGAGATAATTGTTTCTCCTTCAGGAGGTTGGTGGAGCTGGCCTTCAGCAGTTTTTGTTCATCAGCTTGCTTCAAGGCTTTTCTTTTTTAAAACAGCAAGCCATCTCTTCCTCCTAGCTGTGTTTAATAGACAATTAAGTGCCCATTTGCCCACACATCAACCCTACCTGCCAAAACATGGCTTCGTTCAAAAGGGAATTTTGTGCCATGGTCAGTAGTCTGACGCCTCTTTCAGCAGCAAGAAACTATAGATCATTGCTTTGTGTATTGCCGTGATGGAGTGTTTTTTTGGGACATTCTTGAAACGACTCTCAAAAAGGACATTAATATTACGCCCTACACTATAAGATTTTTGGTTACAATGGAAGCTTCTGAGGCACCATGCGACCTTTTTCGTGCTCATGGGACTTTTCAGCTTGTGGAAGAGCTGCATGACAGATCGCCACGCAGAGCCACCACGTTCCTCGAAATGTTTGTTCAGAGAACAATGTGCTATGGTGCGGAGGGTATAATCTTCGCAGGATCGACCACCTGCCTGGTTGCCTTTACTAGATACATGTATATGTCTCCCGGAATTTTGATGTGTTGCCAAAGTGAGAGCTCGATGCTAGTGTAACTGTGTATTGACAGCTTGCGGAATGCGACCTGGTTAAATTGTTTGAAGTACTTCCATGGACTGTTTCATTAATTGAGCACTGTATCACTTATTGCAAACACGCAATTCTTTTTTCGGATGTGCTGCAAAGAACTCTAAAGGAAAACTTTGTTCTAAATTCGTATGGTTTGAGGTATCTTGCTGTTACACAATCTGATTACGAACCATATGACATATCCTTTATTGGACTTCATAGCTTGTGGAAGACACGCATGTTGGATCACAACGCCGAACCAGTTGTTCCACCCAGAGTCTATTTTAGCAGAATGATGGGGCAACTGAAGGACATTTATGATGAAACTGACTTTCAACCTGATTGGTTTGCACTGGTGACACAGTGTTTATCTTTGCCTGTCTTAGTTGTGTTTTCTGTTGTGCATCTAAGCAACAGCTGAGTGAATTGTAAATAGTCTGTGTACATAACCCTTTCTGTACATAACTACGTGTAATAAATACCATGTCCGAAAAAGCCAGCCGTAGATTATGTGTTATCGTCCATCTGATGTTACAAAAGTATTCCGGTACCTTGGTGTGCCACTTTATCAGCACAAGAACACGAAAGAGTACTAAGAGGAAGAAACGCAGCGAGTTAAAAATCAAACGAACAATTGGGGAGGACACAGCTTTTTTATGTTTTCTAGAGCTGCTATGTGTAACGTATTTTTGGTTGCCAAGATATTTTATGTTCAAGCTCAAGCTCAAGCGATGACAAGAGCGTCTGTACAGAAACTTCACCGTGTATTTGCAACGTTTATATGGGCATCCACATGGGAACGCACGAACCGGGGCAATTTGTTTCACGCAGTTCAGAATGGGGGCCTTAGGTTGACGCATCTATTTCTCCAGCAAATTGTGACTAGATTTTCTTTTCTGCGTGAGCAAAGTGACACCTCTCTAAGGACTGTAATCCAAGTGAGATTACGTGAGTCACTGCCTGATTACGTCGTATCTGCTTTTTCAAAACAGGTGGCATTAAGCCCCTTTTTTGCGGGAAGTTGTTTTATCTTTTCGTATCCTTAAGGCAAGGTTCTCAACTGAATATCTGTCAATTGTGCCGCGGAAGAAGTTGTATAAGGATCTGCGAGATGTGTTTTTGGCAGTGGCAGTGTACCGCGCTGTGTATAATGTAGGGTCTGAGCGTGACGTTTTGAAAAGGGTAAAACGTATGCCTGTCAGAGCTGGTGCAAAATCATTCTTTTTTCAATTGCATTCCGGCACTCTTCCAGTCAAACCATGGCTGCAGAACAAAGAGCTCTGTACCTTGGTCTATTAACTGCATTATTTGCAGAAAACCCGAGACCATTGAACACATCTTCTTAGAGTGCCATGACTCAGTTTTCCTCTGGGATATCTTGAAGCGAACTTTAAAAAAGGAATTGCCAATAACGCCATTCGGTATCCGATATCTGCCATGCGCCGACCCTGAAGGAGTGCCGAATGACATGCTGATGCTATTATGTATGCATAGCGTATGGAAAAAGCGTATGGATGTCAGGCATGAGCGAACCGTTGTACACCCCGCTCGACACTACTTCATCGAGAGCGTGGTATACCTGAGAGAAACTCTGCGTGCACAAGATAATTCTCCGGAGTGGCTACCTGTACTGGACCAGCTGGCTTCAGTAAAGCCCTTTTAAATCTAGCGCTTTAGGCAGAACGTGCCTAGTGCTTTTAGCATTCCTTTTGTTTTGCTTTGTTGTTGTGTATTCAGAGTGTATGCTGTGTGCTTAAAAAAATTGGTAATAAAGAAAAAAGAAGCCAGCTGCAGAGTAGTGGATAAAGTATCCGTCTCAAGAGCATGAACACTGAAGTTCGAATCCATACATGGCGATAAAGGTTTTTCTTTTTAATTGTATGATTTTTATTTATTTTTTAATCTAGTTGTGGTATTTTATATTGTTGCATGCTTTTTCCAGCCTAGCGATGAGTTTTGTTCCGGAGGCGAGGGCCGTCAACCATACAATACATTCCGGTATCAGAGCGCGCGCGATTTCATTCCGGACTTTCCTGGACTTTCCGACTTCCGCTACAGGAAGTTCTTAAAATGGAGCACAATCCTTTCTCTTAGATCCTGTACAGTAAACCTGTGCGCAATTTTCTTCTTGGATTTTATACAGGGTTTTCTGTAGGGCTAAATTACTAATTAGGGGATTCATATAAGAGATGCAGCGGTGGCGTAGCGGTAGAACATCCGCCTCGCATGCAAGAGGATCGGGGCTCAATTCCCGATGCCGCGCAATTCTCCACCGGATTTAAAAAAAAAAAAAAAAAAATCCGCGTGTCGATGGAATTGCATAAACAGGTTTGGGGTGCGACCTGATGCCGGTGAACACCTCCGCCAACGCACTCCCTCACCAGAACAGGAGTTGGCCACCCTGGTGCAGTAATTCGCCACAACTTCCTATGATAAGCTCCATAAAACCCCGGCCCTCAGTCACCAGCGGCTGCGGAACAACTGACCACGGCAGCGGTCAGACCTGTGACGCAGCAGAGGGTGCTAAGAATGCCTGGCTCCGCTGGACAGGCTGCCATTGGAAACTGACACTGGCAAAGTTTAACGCTAGAACCCTAGCTAGTGAAGCTAGTTTAGCAGTGCTGTTAGAGGAACTAGAGGGTATGAAATGGGATATCATAGGGCTTAGTGATGCTAGGAGGCCATATGAGGCATATACTGTACTGAAGGATGGGCATGTACTGTGTTATCGAGGTTTACCAGAGAGGCGACAGCTATGAGTAGGTTTCCTTGTCAATAAGTATATAGCGGGTAGTGTAGATGAATTCTATAGTATTAATGAGAGGGTGGCAGGCATCGTAATTAGGCTTAATAAGCGATATAAACTGAAGGTCGTACAGGCCTATGCACCTACATGTAGTTATGATGACCAGGTAGTTGAAAGCTTCTACGAAGATCTAGAATCGGCAATGCGAAAAGTAAAGACGCAGTATACTGTTCTAATGGGTGACTCCAATGCCAAGGTAGGGAAAAAGCAGGCAGGAGGCCAGGCAGTAGGTGACTATGGCATTGGTTCTAGGATTAGCAGGGATGAGTTACTAGTTGATTTTGCAGAGCGCAGTAACATAAGAATCATGAATACCTTCTTCAGCAAACGGAAGAACCGGAAATGGACATGGAAAAGTCCTAACGGGGAGACTAAAAATGAAACTGCCTTCATAATGTTTTCAACCCCCGTCATTATGCAAGAAGTAGAGGTAATCGGGAAAGTGCGATGCAGTGACCACAGGATGGTGAGGTTCCGAATTAGCCTAAATCGGAAGAAGGAACTCAACAGATTAGTAAGAAAGAAACCCATCAACGAATTAGCGGTGAGGGGGAGGGCAGAAGAGTTCAGGATCTCGCTACAGGATATTCAGCTCTAACCGAGGACAAGGACATTACCCTAGAAGCAATGCACAATAGTTTCAGAGATATCATTACTGAGTGCGCTGTAGAAGTAGGCGGTAAGATAAGAGAGGATACCGGTAAGCTGTCTAAGGAGACGAAAGATTTGATCAAGAAACGCCAGAGTATGAAAGCTTTCAATTCAACAGACCAGATTGAATTTGCCGAGATATCAAAGCTAATCAATAAGTGCAAGGTGGCCGATATAAGAAAGTATAACATGGAGAAAATTGAGCATGCTGTAAAGAACGGGGGAAGCCTTAAAGCGGTAAAGAAGAAGAAATTGGGCATAGGCAAAAACCAGATGTATGCGATAAGGGACAAGGCGGGCAACGTCATCACGAATATGGACAAGATATTCAAAGTAGCCGAGGAGTTCTACACAGATCTCTACAGAAGCCAAAGTAGTCAGGACCGTAAGGAGATTGGCGGTAGGGAAAAACAGTCAGGCGTTCCATCAGTGACGAAGGACGAGGTCAAGAAAACATTAGAAACTATGAAAAGGGGGAAATCGGCTGGCGAGGATCAGATACTTACAGCTTTGCTAAAGGACGGGGGATATCGTGCTAGAAAAACTGTCCACTCTGTATACGCAGTCCCTGGTGTCATCGACGGTACCGGAACCATGGAAGAATGCAATCATTATCTTCATTCATAAGAAATGGGACTCTAAGGACCTTAAAAATTACATACCAATCAGCCTACTGTCTGTTACGTACAAGATATTTACTAAGGTAATCGCTAATAGAATCAGGACAACCGTATACTGCAATCAAGCAAAGAATCAAGAAGGTTTTCGGAAACGGTACTCTACTATCGATCATATCCATACATCAATCAGGTGATAAAAAAAATGCTCGGAATATAACCAGCCCTTATACATAGCATCCATTGATTACGAAAGAGCATTTGACTCAGTTGAATTGTCGGCGGTGATGCAGGCATTGCGAAATCAGGGGGTAGACGAGCCGTACGTGAAAGTACTGGAAGATATATATATAGTGGCTGCACAGCAACCATAGTTCTGCATAATGAAAGTAACAAAATTCCCACAAAGAAAGGAGTTAGGCAAGGAGACACAATCTCCCCAGTACTATTCACAGCTTGCTTAGAGGAACTATTCAGAGACTTGGGATGGGAGCAGTTAGGGATAAGGGTAGATGGAGAATAGCTCATTAATCTGTGATTTGCGGATGACATTGCCTTGCTAAGCAACTCGAGGGATGAACTGCAAATAATGATTGGTGACCTAGACAGGAAAAGTAGAAAGGTAGGCTTGAAAATCAATATGCAGAAAACTAAGGTAATGTTCAACAGCCTCGGCAAAGAACAGAAGTTTACATCAGGTAGCGCAGTACTGAAAGTAGTAGGCGAATATGTCTACTTAGGACAGGTAGTAACCGCAGATCCGGACCATGAAAAGGAAATAACAAGAAGAATAAGATTGGGATGGAGCGCATTTCGCAAGCACTCACAAATTTGGCACAGATTTGATTAGCACTAGCAGCTTACCGGTATCGCTAAAGAGGAAAGTATATAACAGTTGCATCTTACCTGTACTCACCTGTGAGGCTGAAGCGTGGAGGCTAACGAAGAGAGTTCTGCTTAAGTTGAGGACAACCCAGAGGGCTATGAAACGAAAAATGGTAGGGGAAGCGTGCAGAGTGGGTCAAAGAAATAACTCAAGTTACCGACATTCTAGAGGAAATTAAGAAGAAATGGGCATGGGTAGGACATGCAGTGCGAAGAGAGGATAACCGATGGTCGCTTAGGGTAACAAACTGGATTCCAAGGGAAGGAAAGCGTAGCAGGGGGCGGCAGAAACTTAGGTGGGCGGATGAGGTTAATTCGCAGGGGTCAAGTGGATGCAGCTAGCACAGAACCTGGTTAAGTGGAGAAATATTGGAGAGGCCTTCGCCCTGCAGTGGGTATAGTTAGGCTGATGATGATGATGATGATGAGATATAATCATTTTTGTCGGCTAGAAATATTACATTGCTTAAATTCTTGCTCTCGTGTAAATTTCTCTAAAAATACTGAAACATACCGATTGCTTAGTGTTACTTATGTGGTTGCCGTGGACCGCTTGCAACGCTCAGCACGTTGTTGTCCGAGCCTCTAGAAAGAGCCCGTTTGCATATACCGTACAGCTTTTGCAGACTTTACACCAGCCGTCATCAAGCATTAGTCGAAGACCATTTTTTCCCTTTGCGGAAAGCTTCTGAATACAGTCAACTAGATTGCTCAGTTTTTTTTCGCACGTGTTGTTTTGCAAGCTTATGCTGGCACTCGTTCAGTTCGCGCTCTGTCTTGCAGAGCACCGAATTACGTTTGTGCCCCTCTGGATTGGACGAGGACTTGACAGTTTGGCGTGCTTTATTCGAACCTTGCTCCTTTGAAAAAAAAAAAAGAGAAATATGCAGGGGAGGCTGTCATACCCGCTGGGCTTTCTTTTTAGAATTTCAAGCACAGTTCCACAGGCCTGACCCCATTACCTGCATGGACTCTGGCTGCATCATCAGAGTCGTCGTTTGCCGGACTGCTCGGGCAGGAGTTATTGGAAGCATCAACTGCAGTTCTGGCATCTTATGCAATACGGCTCCGCTTTGGAGATGGCAGAAAACATGGTTTGGTCTTGGTCAAGTACCGCAAAAGCCCTTCCAATATTCTCGGAACAGTCGTTGTTGCAGAGGATGAGGATATAAGGAATAACTTTGACTGAATCGGGACACTACCCTTGCAAACGTAGTAGGAAGCAAAAATTAACAGTACAACACCGTGGAAAATTTAAATCCAAAGAAGCAAGCCATTTTGCCAGAGAAAGGATGTCATGTCAAAGCAGGTTTCTGAGTTCACAGTGCGCCTATGATGTCATCATTCAGTGGAAAGTAACTATGAACCTCGTAGAACCCACTGCGAATCTAACGAAGTCTCATTAGAGAGGCGGAGTATGTTTAAAACGCCACGAAACGTATGGCGTAAAGGTCGGGAGCATGGCCCATGGAAACATATGCAAAGAAAACTTACCAAGATAAGTTTTCGGTTTAGGCCAGCACCAATGAACACGGCAGATGGTTAAAAGTTAGCGAATGTTTTGAAGAAAACGTATGGCAAAATATGCAATGGCTTTTTTGGAGCCAAACAGTATTTAATGCGCCTCGATAAATCTGCGTTCTAAAGACCTACATACGCCTGAAATCTAGCTGTCCACTCTTCCGAGAGCTTCAACGTTTCCTCTTAAATGCAGCAGCTGAAATGATACAAGCTTTTAAGCTGAAGTTAGTCATCACTCGGCACGAAAACGAACCGTGCACAGCAGTAGACCCCCAACAGTCCATCTGCTCACACGGATGTCGTTCGCGGTCGTCGGCGTCGTCTGCGATCGAATAGAGTGTCGGCTGCGCCGCTGTCTGCTACTATGGACCGTTCCTTTCCGACGTTTAAAAATGCTTTTTGAATGTAGTGTAAGGAACGTAGTGTCAATGGGCTGCGTACTTTGAATGACAGATATTAATAAATTTAGTACATACGCCAGCTGTATACGAGAAGCTTCCACAATTGGGAGGAACACCCAGCGCATAGCGAGCGTGTATGCGGTATGTGCGGCTTCACGATGCACCTTTTAGCGGTATTTATAAATAGATTACCCGTGGAATGACTTAGCATACTTTGTCACACATTTATTGAAAGCACACGCCAATATTTAATGATAGGCAGCCTCCATTGGTACTGCACTAAACGAGAAAGACACTGCGGTAAGTTGGGTTTACTTGTTTTCTAATGGCCCTACCAACTCGTACCCCTATAAGTCTAGCAGCTTCATATAGATACCCTGCCTTTGAAGTGGCATTTCATAGTTTCCCAGTCTGTTCTAGGATGCTTGTAGTTGCTCTATACCAAAGAAAAAGACATCATAAGTGTCCCGTAAAGACATAAAATGGCTTTAAAATCTTTCGCTTCCACATATTCTCATGAATGGTAAGCCCATACATTTCATCCCACGTCTGCGGCAGGGTCGCGAGCGCCCCATTTGTTTGTAAACACAGTGTTTGTCTATAGGTGTGAAGATCACGGGAAACTTGGTACTTGCTGCTTCAGGTTTCAGCGATCCTGGCGACGAAAGACACCAGCTAGAATTTGAAGGGTTCGCACAGTGCAATCATAGAGAACAATTAGTGCGTCGCATAAGGCACAATTTGCAATACGCGCCCTCTACTGCGGAGCTTCAAAACCTCAACCATGAGGACGCTGATAACGTTCTGTATGCATTATGTCAGCAAATCTGGACAACCCTGCAGTGGCTACAGGATTAGAGGAGGTGAGTTTACATCCCCATTCCAAAGAAAGGCAGTGCCAAAGATTGTTCCAACTACCGCAGAATCGCGCTTATTTCACATGCTAGCAAGGTGATGTTGAAAATCCTCCAAGGTAGACTACAGCAGTATATCGATCGGGAGCTTCCGGACGTGCAAGCTGGGTTTCGCAAGGGCAGAGTAACTAGAGACAAGATAGCACACCTTCGCTGGATCATGGAAAAAGCAAGAGAGTTCCAGAAACCCATCTACTTCTGCTTTATTGATTATGCGAAATTGTTTGACTGCGTAGATCACAGCAGATTGTGGCAAGCTCTCCAAGAGATGGGAGTTTCAATTCACGTCATCTGCCTCCTCAGGAACCTGTATGAAGGGCAAGAGGCCACAGTCCGAACTGGGCATGGTCTTACTCATTGGTTTCCGATTGAAAAAGAAGTGAGACAAGGCTACACAATTTAGCCCTGCCTATTTAACCTATATGTTGTGTACATCATGAGGAAGGCCGGTCTGGACTAGTCTTCAGCTGGAGTGAAGATTGCTCGGAAACGTATCAATAACCTTAGATATACGTATGATACCACTTTAATGGCAGAAAATGAAGTAGAACTCAAGAGACTTCTGATGCCCGTACAAGAAGAGAGTGAGAAGTTTGGGCTTATACTCAACATCAAAAAGACAAAGATCATGGTGTCTTGCCCTATCAAGTCCTGGAGCATCAAGGGACAAGAAGTGGAAGCTGTGACAGATTTTCTCTTCTTCGGCTCCAAGATGACCCCGGAAGAAGACTGCAGCCATGAAATTAGGAGACGCCTGCTTCTGGGAAAGAGAGCAATGGTTAGCCTTGACCGCCTAGTAAAGAGCAGAGACATTAGTCTGCCAACCAAGATCCGTATAACCCGTGCTATGGTCTTCCCAGTTGTGATGTATGGATGCGAGAGTTGGACTGTGAAAAAGGCTGACCGCCGAAGAATTGACGCGTTTGAATTATGGTGCTGGCGGAGACTCTTAAGAGTTCCTTGGACTGTCAGAAGATTAAATCAGTCGATATCGTCAACCATAAACCCGTTTTCTCATTGGAAGGTCAAATTCTAAAGTTAAAGCTCTGATGAGAAGAGAGGAGTCGCTGGAGAAAGATTTGATGTTGGGAAAGGTTGAGGGTCACCGGAGAAGGGGTAGGCAGCGAACGCGATGGATAGATGGCATTCTAGAGGCGCTGCAGATGAAGGTATGTGATGTTAGGAAGATAGTGAGAGACCGTAAAGCATGGCGTGATATGGTCCATAGGGTCACGAAGAGTCGGACACGACTGAACGACTGAGCTGAACTGAACTGCGCAGCAACAAATGAATTAGAAGTTTTTACTTCTCGCGAAACGCCAAATCGTGTGCAACAAAAAGAAAAGAAACAAACGTGCTGCGTGTTTGCTGCTTATGATGCGCGGCTATATAGCCAAACGTGTCTGTCAAGATTCCTCACGCACGAGAGCAACCCGCAAACGCATCAGGGAACGTACGCAGAGGTATGGATCTCTGCGTATGCAAGCAACGTATACGCAGTACGCAAGAATCATGCTACGTATGACGCATGCGCAATAAGCAGCACGCAGGCCGCCTACGTACGCAAGGGTTCTGCGTATTCTTACGTACGCTGTACTAAAACTCTCTACTATTGCGTAACATGAAATAGTAGCTGAAAGTATGCAGAGATCATAATGGATTGAAAGCACCAGGTTTCTGTACTTAAGCTTCTATATTTACCATCGGCATATCTACATCCATAATGTACATTGTCTAGAGCAGAGAAGAAAAGGAACAGGTAAGGAAAAATAATCAAATTCAATTAGTGTGCCCTGAACGAAAATGCCGGAAGTCAACATAAGGCGAGACGTCCAAGTGTGCGCTTCGCTCCGCACCTTTTTTCGCCATTTCAGCATTTTAACCCATCTGATCAATCATCCATCAAGCGTCGCCGCCTACCCACCGAACCCCCCCCCCCCCCAAAAAAAAAAAAGAAAAACGCGCAGCTATTGTGCCAAGTACCGCAATGATTTGTCTTTCCGAAGCTGTGCTGCCAACCAGAAGATGTGCTCGCTAATTCTAAACGCCTTCGCCGCTCGAAATGTTGGTGGCTTTGGGGGACATTTTCGGGAAGTGTGTTTAGGCGCGGGTGGGTTCTTACGCTTGCGCGTATGCCTGTGTGTTATTGTGCGCGTGTGTGTGCGCGTATGTCTCTGTGTGTGTACGGGTAGCCATCGTAGATGGGTGGGACCTCACTTCAAGAGCCCATTGATTTTCCTCGCCACTTTTTCTGGTGCACCAGCCTAATCTGGTCTCCGGAGTGTGATCTGGATAGTGCTGCCTCCCAGTTTTCAATAATCGTGTCATTGATTCTAGAAATATATCGATTTTTCTCCGATATCCATACCATCTAATAACGTTTAGTCAATTCAGCACAGAAGGCGAAATGGTGATGTTACAGCTGTATTTTACTGCTCTAAGTATTCAACTGCAATTGGCACAGCACATTCTCTCTACATCCTGTCTAGATTTTTGTCCGGTTCGGCGCACGCTTTAGGTACATCTTATTATCGAATTTTGGAGCAATTTCCAGTGAATTATTAACACCTCTGAATCATTGTGCGGCTAAGATTGCTGGGAGGGTAATGGCAAGTAGGCAGCTGCCTGAGCGCCTTTTATCCAACATCCACGGAGAGACCTGGCGTCAAGATCACTATGGACTCGAAGACTCTTGCGCAGATTGCAGTATTCCGGCATATGTACCATTTCTCATTAGATAGTCCTAATGTGCAGTTTGCGACTTCGAGATACATATGAGAGCTTCCGCGACACCAACGCCAAAGCAACCTCTGACTCCTGCGTCAGATCAGCACCCTGACATGTAACTGATGCCGCGTTAGACAGGGTTTCTTCCGCATTAGTGCTTGCTACAATTGCTATCTTATTAGCCATACTCGACGCATGTACGTAAATTGCCTCTCTCTCCCGCGTCGAGGTCTCCCGGCAGACTTTGCCTTACCCGTTCTTTATGAAATTTGGGGAGCATGCTTCTCAGAATCAGCTGCACTTCTATCATGCTTCTATGAGATTCCTCCAAGTTTCCCCTATCCTGCATATACCAACTGTAGGCGCGCGCCACCCTCTCCAATACTCTTTCCCGCCCTGCATCCCGACAGCCGTGTCCTCGAGTGGATACGGCTATCGAATGGCCTTCAACATTTTTGGCTATCCTATTTCGAAAAACTCACATTCAGTAGACGTTCTGTAGCCGCGTTATCCGAGATACAAGCGGTCTTTTATATAATCAATGTGTTACTGTTACGTTTTGTCTATCAGAAAGTCCAGCTTTTTGTTGTGTGTTTTTTTTTTCATTTCAGATATGATCCTTTGTAAGCAATGCGGCTAATAAGCCTATATTCATTTTCTGTCTCCTTTTCTGAAATGACCATACTTGCGGTTTGTTACTAAACTAATCATTTTCGTCATTTGCTGGTGGGGGTGTTGTCTGCAGTCTCCTGATAACTTCCCCATTCATGCCATTTTTGTGTATTAACACAACTTGTTTCGAATGATTCTTTGTTTTCGCGGAACGAGAACATAACACCGGTACAGAACAAAGGTTTGTCATGGTCATCTGTCTCCCCACATTCTTGCCAAGTTAAGCAGTTAACGCAACAGCTGCGATCGGGCTTAAAATGTAGACGCGCTTGTGTGGCGTCATATGCGTGTAATATAATGCTGTAAAATAAAATTGGCTTTGACCCCCACGGCCTGCGATATTGTAAGGTCCCATCCCATCCTTTTTTTTTTCACCAAGACGACCTGAGATGACCAGGGGCTAGCTGAGGGCCGAATAATGTCTCGTCGGAGCATATCATTCACATTATCTTCTATGATTTTACGTTCTGATGAGGAAACACGGTAAGGGCGGCGGCTAACAATAGAAGTACCTTCTGTAATAATGCGGTGCTGTGCAGAAGACGTTCGGCCCAAGGTCGGAGAAGTGACATCAAAGGAGGCTTGGTGTTTTCGAAGTAATTCCTGCAAAGCTTGGCAGTCAGTCGCAGGAAGGCCAGGATTGATGGTGCCAAAGAGAACACAGAGAGAAGCACCGGAAGAAGCTGCTGGTAAGGAAGAGGGGGCGGTAACAGTGGTGAGGGAGACTGGGTGAATGTCCAGGGCACAAGGAAAACATGTCCCTTTAGTCAGCGCAATGGGCTCTGGGGAAGTGTTCGAAGCAGCGACACGCGCTGTGCCATGCTCAAACCGAGCAAGACTTGGTGGTAGCGCGATTCCACGGGTCAGATGGCGATCAGAAGGCACGATTACAACATCTCCGTTATCAATGTCAGTAGAAGTAAGCGCGACAAGTTGTTCGCATCCAGGGGGCAACACTGAGTTAGCAGCGGCAAGCAGGCGATGACGGGGCTCGGGAAGTTCAGAAGACGGATCGCTCTCGTTCATGTATATGACCCTGCCGCGACACGAAATGCTGGCTGATGCGGCAGACAGAAAATCCCAGCCTAAAATAATTGGGTGAGCGCACGGTGACATCACGGCAAATTGTACATAGTGGCGGACACCATCAACAAAAACTCACACAGTACACTTAGCAAAAGGCCGAATTATTGCACCATTAGCTCCACGGAGTTCAGGTCCATAATAAGGCGTTTTCACTTTTCGCAAGCGGGAGCACAAGTCAGGGTGTATCACAGAAACAGCGGCGCCCGTGTCAACCAAAGCCTTAACAGAAAAACCTTCAACCCACACTAAAATAATATTCCAGGGACGTTCCGGAGAATTTTTGGGATGGCCGAAGAGTGCAGTTTTCCCTCCTAAAACTGCAGTGGTCAGTTTCCCGAAAGGCGGGGGGTCGTCAGAGAAGCTTGACGGAGAGGCGAGGTTGAGCGGCGAAAAGGCGAAGGAGAACGGCATCTTGAAGGCCTGCAAGCCTTCCAGCAGGCCTTCCAGTAACCAGCAGGCGGAGCGGGGCTTTCTGGCGGGGGTGATGAACGTCAGGGATAATCAGGGAATGAACGGTGGTTAGAGCCGGAAAAGCGAGGAGGGTAGTCTGCTTCAAATGAGTCGTAGGCGCGGCGTTCATTCTGGAGCCTGCGATGAGAGAAGCGTGAAATATGGCCTCGGTACCCGCAGTAATAACAAACAGGGCGGGCTGGGCGCCAGTTGGGGTAGTATGTCGGCGCCGCGGCAGGTGGTGCCAATGCAGCGACATGAGCAGTAGTAGGCGCCCGTGGCGTAGGCGCTCCAACTGCAGGCGGCAAGGACGTGACCTGGGCGTACGTTGGTACCTGACAGACGGTAGGAGCGACCGATGTGGGGGGGGGGGGGGGAATAGGTCATTGAGGCCAGCTCTTCTTTGACAATGCTACGCAGGCCGGCACTTGAAGGATGTGGCTCAGATGCAGGGCGGCACAAATTACCTTGAGCCGAGAGCTCTTCACGAATTAATCCGCGAATAAGCGCACGGAGGTCAGCGTCGGCAGTGAAACCAAATGAAGTGGGATCAGGCTGCAGGCGTATTGACTGTAGTTCGTCAAGGCGCTGACAAGTCGATATGATGGCGTCGATTGTGGTAGGGTTCTGCACGGCCAGGGCGTTATAGGCGAGTGGCCCAATACCTTTAAGGACGTGCCGAACCCGCTCGGCCTCTGGCATGGTGTCATTTATGCGCCGACAGAGTGCAAGAACATCTATATAAGAGGTATAGGTCTCATTGGACCGCTGAAGTCGGGCTTCTAGCTTCTTCTTGGCGGACTCCGTGCGAACAGTAGGAGCGCAGAAAATCTGGCGTAACTTTTGCTTAAAGGTAGCCCAGTCCGGAATCGTCGATTCATGATTTAGGAACCACGTTTTGGCCACATCCGTCAAATAAAAGGACACATTAATTAGTTTTAGAGAATCATCCCACCGGTTGAAAGCACTGACCTGGTCGTAGCTGTCGAGCCAGTCATCAGCGTCGTCGCCGCGGAGACCAGCGAACATCTGCGGGTCGCGCTGACGGCTACTGACAGTCCAAGTGGCAAGGAGAGCTGGAGTCGAGTTGGTAGAAGCCGGAATAGTGGAGTGGCCCTCTTGAGTCATGACGATGGTGGTCGGGGTCAAACGGCGGCCAGAACGAAGCTCCAGGTGGATGCAGGGGACGAAGCAGCAGGGAAATCAAGGCGCACCTCCACCACGTGTAAGGTAACGCGAAGGTCGGACTTGGGGAATCAGGCTTGGTCGCACACGGTAGCCAAACACACTCCGCGATGACGATGGGTATCTACAAGAGGGAGCAGGATGAAGATGAAGCAGCACGTTCAGCCGTGTGGAAGATGAAGCGCCACACAGTGCTCACAATATATACGTGCAAACTAACTCAATTAAACATATATTTAAATCTTGGCTTTAAGTTAATTGTTAAGTAACGCGGTGAAAAGCTTTTCCACAGATTGTACACGCCTCGATTTTGTTACGTCTTCTTACTTAAACAAAAGCCCAACTTTCAACTTTCTGCCACCCTTAGCGCCCACTGCACATTTTGACGCTGCCGATGGTTCCTTGTGTGCAGCAGGCATCGATTATTGCAGCAAATAATAATTTCTAGAAAGGGAAGTCGTGAGCAATTAGCGAAAAACAAGGAACATAATGCATATGAGGAACAATGGGAAGCTGATTCCAGAACGGTAGGTATCAGCAACAAAGAGATGTTTCCACTACAAAGCTTGCGACACAGACAACATTTAAGGGAAGTGCGAAATTTATCTCAATTGTCGGAGAATTGTAATCAAGCAAAAGGTTTGCGAGTCATGATCTGCCAAAATTGTGACATACAGGCATGCCTTGAATAAGTTCAAAAATTTTAAAATGCGACAGAAATTTGGTTACTGCAATCAGCCGATTCATTTCATAGGAAATTCAAACTGTTATTGGACTAGTTGCCTATTAAAATCAAAAAGATAAACTTGCTTTTTGAATTTAAGAATTTTCGGCAGTCATTATACCTAAAGGTTTCCATGTGACCTGAGATGGCAATTGTTTTCAGAAGGCTGCTCGTTTCGAATATCACAGGGTGGAAACTTGGGCTAGTCGGTAACGGCGAAGCATGACATGACATGAGTAGCGCAAATGGCAAAGGGCGCAAAATGGCAAAAGGCACAGAAAAGGTACACAACACAGACTCTGTGTTGTGTATATTTTCTGTGTTTTTGTCCTTTTGCGCCGCAAACTCATGTTTCGGAGCCGTTGGCGCCTTCTGTCTTCTGGCCAAGATTCCGGAGTTTGATCGCTATTGCCATGTGGAATTTCTGCTGGCGACGTCGCTTGAACCAGCGCGCTCGCGCATCAAAACAGAGCACACGAATGCACACGTGCATGGCGGTTGGTTTGCCCCCATAGCAAAACTGAGGCAATAACAGGGATTGTTGTGAGATGTGCGGTTAAATATTCCGCAAATCTTGAGCTATGCATGGCTGGAGTTGGGAGCGTAGTGAGTGGCTCTGGCTCGGGAATAATTTCAGCCAAATGGGCATTATTACCACCAAATGGTATCGAACAACACAGGAGATTGTTTCGTGCACAGCCTTCATCTAAACGCGGCCGCCGCGCTTGGGTTTTAGTCCTGCTGCTCTCGCTAAGTAGCCGAGCACCTAAATACTTGGCACCGTGGCGGGAGACGAACTATAACAGCGCTTTCTAGAAAACAAATCCATGAATACAAAGAAAAGTAAGGAAATATATGCGCTGTGGTAAAGTATAAAACGGCTCAGGAGCTTACAGAAAACATTTAAACATAGAAGCATAAAGTACAATTTCAGACAACTCCACTTTGTATACGATGCAGCTGAGTATCACTATTTTTTCCTTGACGATACAGCTTCTTTAGACTGGGCAAGACATATTTGTTATTCTTTATGACAATAAGCTCGCGACGCATGGTAAGATAATTCAAGATTTTTTAAGCCATCTTATTCTTTTAAGACAAGCTGACACTCCCGTTCAGAACATTCTCGATGTGCTGCTCGCGTTTCAAAACTCTTTTAGCTACACAGTGGCCATCAAGGCCAGCGCCGGAATAATTAAAAGAGAAGAATTTTCAGAGGGTATATGCTCCCAACAAAACGACATTATTCTTCCAGACATCATGACAGTTTTATATGCTGAACTCCGCCATAACAAGGTTTTCTAAAATGTCTTCACTTCTGGCAATAAAGGTTGCGATTTGTTGAAACACTGAATTCATCTTCTCCTGCTACTTCGGCAGCGACTCCTATTCAGTCGCCTGTGCATCAAAACTGTCCGGTTAATGCTGCAGCTGCAGATTATCTTCTTCTTCATTGTGTGGCTCTAGGCACAGGGTACATTCCTCCAATCTGCCACTTCTACTCGTGAGCGTTGAAACGTTGGGTCATCTTCGCCGCAGTCTTCGGAAAAGAAATTGGATCTACCCCTGCATTTGGTGCTTCCTTCATCTGGAGTGACTAACAACGCAACATTTTCATCGCTTTCGTATTCACCGCGAATAGCAAGAATCTCGTCGTAGCGATTCTTTGTCACCCACTCTCCTTCTATTTCATTCCATTTAAGTTTTTTAGTCAACGGGTGTGCTGAGGACTTCAGGTTTTTTCTTTCAATGGCGTCTTCCTTGTGACTGTCTTCTCTCGTGAACTTTTGAAGAACCTTCACACGGTCTACCTTTATTTCAATATGAATTTCCCTCAGAACTGTTAGCATACTTTGTCTGAATCCGTCTTGCACTTGCAGACTTTCGAACATTGCCAACAATTCCTGCTCGCCAGGCACCTCGCTTGGGGTAAAAGCATTGTCGCCCGGTAAGAACCTTACGCCAGGTGGTATTCGAGTCTGTCGATTGCAGAGCTCGTCAGTTTGCTCTGGGCATCTCCTCATTGCTTTCATTTCATTGAGTTCATAGTACTCAGAGCATTCGTTTTCTTGCCGAGGCGTCAGCCGATGGACGTCAGTGCAGGTTTTCCAATGTCGCAAGGAATTATCTGATTTCATTGGACGTACCGCGTGAACTTGAATGGTACCACTGTTTTTCAAAGAAATCAAATGCCTATCATAGGTGGCGGAATGCGCCGCGTCACCCCGGCGTAGATGTCGACATCTGGTGAAATTTCCTTGACATGAAGTTGCCCAGTAGTAAAACCAAGAATTTCAGAGTATAAATCTGACCGAATAGATTGCTCTGTGACACCAGAGAGAAAAGCGACCTCTTCAGATATACCATTTGGGCTTTCTTTGCGTGCACTTCCTAAAGTCTGAAGCAGAGTTGACGCTGGCTCAGGGATGATTCCTGTAGAAGCCGTAGCCGATGCATCTCCTCCGGTTGTGGGAAACGTCGAAATCATAGACGTTGATGCAGATAGAGCAAATCCCTCGTTGGTGCCATGCACCCTGAAAACCCTGGCGAACTCAATGGAGCCGGCATGTGGTTGAGCGCCCGCATCATCCCGAGGGTCTCCAGGATGCTTTGTTTTTTTCTCCTTGTTCCGAGCTCAAAGAGGAAAAATACTGGAGAAGCTCCGTTTGTGGAAATGCTAGAATGGTGAGTCCATCTGAAACGGGCCTAATTTTCTTCAGCGCAATGCCAGCTGGAAGCCAATCGTCTTGCCGCTTCTTCTCGGACGTGGTGAAACATTCGGTCCGGGCATTTATGTGCGCCATATTTAATGGCGGGGTCGCACCTGGTGACGTCGAGTTTTGACCTAGGCAGAAACCGACCAAGGCCTCTCGTCCCTCGCTGCCACAGTGGCGTCGAAGCTTGTGCTCTGGACTTGCGATGTCTTAAGCGCCAGGTTCGCGCCAACGTAATTTCGTTGAGGGTCAGGACTAAGGCGCTCTGCCACAGCAGGCACGAAGTTACAGTCTTCTGGTGTAAGAAAGCACCTGCGTGCATTCTTAATCGAGAAGAAGAAGACTGCCTTTTGCGCAATCTTATTTGAGAAGCCGAAAATAACCGAAAATAAAAAAAGCACGAGTCCAGATGCAATAAAATGAGGATCAAATGGGTGAAACTCAAAAATCTAACATTTACCGTAGCTGAGGTAAGAATAGCTTCGTACATTCTGCCTTAATTATTCTTTATCTATATCGACATTCCTTGCAGGATGGGAAAAGGAAGGTTAATTTTTCTGCTCTAAGCGATAATATGTTCGGACCTCTGCTATGATAGATGCAGTCCTAGAAACACTTTCTTTTGTTTATCTAGGCCTTGTCCCACTCCAAAAATTGCATCGCGATTGACAGCACGTACCTGTCTAGAAAATTTGGAGGTGATAGTCTGATATAGTGCCGAAGTTAAAATGCAGTCGCATAAGAACCGACCGCATGATGTGTTGCAAGATAAGCCCGGCAAACTTCTCAGACGGTGTTTTAATCTGAAGGTCTCGCTGTGACGGCTCGTTCAGCTAAAGTGTTCTGATTTCCTAGTGTAACATGAGTTTGCGGACCTGATACCTGGTTGGGATCGCCATGTTTCGATGGAGGTGAGAGAACACCCCATGTAGCTAGTTTTCTATCTGAATCATAAAAATAGCAGACTATTGAAAATAAGTCAAATGACTTAATTATACCATGGTACTCGTAACCTGCGGCCCATAGAAGAGCTGGTAAATCTGTTTTACAGCTTGCAGTATTTAGTTTGTGTGTCTGATGCCAGGCCGGGATTGCCATATTTTGATAGAGGTGAGGGAACATCCCATGTAGCTAGTTTTTATTTGAAATATAAAAATAGCAGAATATCGAAAATAAGTGAAATGACTTAATTATACCGTGCTACTTGTAAATGGCGGCCCATAGGAGTGCCGTTAAATTTTTTTTACAGCATCCAGTAATGTGGGCGATTTCTCCTGGAAATAAGGTTCTGGTCTTATCATCCCTTAATCAGGAAAACTCGCGTTCACTGAAGAACCAATGAGAAACAGCGTGTATAGGTGAGTGGGAAATGGGCGCTGCTGGTAAAATACTTAATCCTGTGTGAAGTGAAGCGCAAATGCGAAAGAAACAAGAGAGAAATATTTGCTGCAGCAGAAGAAAGGCGTGCGCGACCTCATGTTAAGAATTCGAAATCAGAATCGGCGCACCTTCGATATCAAATTGATGTGAACTGATGTCCATTTCAGTTAGCTAAACATTCACATTTTCCTCGTTCGCGTTTCATATGGCGCTATAGCAGCTTTTTTGACCGTATAATAGGGAATGAGCTCTGCACTGAGTGCCCTTATCTGTTGGAAAGGACATGCCACTGTAAAAGCTGAACGAATGTTTAATGTTTCAAGGCAGAGTAACAGAATGTTGCACTTTGTCGACGAAGATTGTATGAATGACGCAAACGTAGCAAAATTGCAATTGTTCTTGTCTTCTAGCTACCTTTTCTGTTAGAAACAAAACCAAATATGTTATAAATAACTATGTGAGAGATACATAGGTGTGTAAACATTCCTTGGGCGCATCCTTGCAGAATGTAACGACGGTCAAACTGCGATGGGGGGGGCCTTTTTCTTTTCAGTCCTGCCCTTTTCTTGCACACAGGCAGGAAAATTATGAGGTTTTAAATTAGGCTATCGGATTCATGCGATCACTGATAGTCTATAAAATGGCGACTACAGACGCTGGAGAGCAGCTTCGGATACCAGTATCCCGTGTTATTGGTCCTTGGGAACAGAAGGCACAATGTTTCCACTTATGGCAAAACTTTATAAACTGATGCCAAATTTCCTCGACCACGCAGTAATCAAGCCCGTAGATACGTACCTCTGTCTTCGAACCAACTGTATCTGGGTTGATCAATGCTTTGGTCAATGACCCTTTTTCCAAGCATTCCACCCCAGAAGAGCCGAGCACCAGGCTGGAGGAAATATGAACCCGGCGGTACCTGGTCGGGATGTCCCGGTGGAATCTGGTACAGTGCGAATGCGAGGCGGATACTCTACCACAAGGCCACAAAAATGTTGCGCCGATGGGCCAGTGATTTTTCCCGCCATCGGACAACCATAAGCCTGCCTCGTGCGGCAAAAGCCCATGTTTGGTCCTTTCAACCGCACCTTTCTTCGGCTGGTGTGCCGAAAACTGCGATCTTGCCGTATATGCTCCGCTTCGTATTCATAACCTCCTGGACTCCAATGGCGGTACCAGTGCCGTTCTCAGCGGTACGAGTCTGGCCGCAGCCGTGCCTAATCTTCGGGAGTGTATTGTACTCACCAAGAAAAGCCCACATTCGACCGCCGGATCCTCCAGGGACAACATATTCAGCCTCAAAGGCGGTTTCACTACAAAAGTGGCACGTATCATCGAAGCCTCGTTCTTATCCGTCAACCACTAACGAGCGTACACTTCGTTGAGCGCTAACTCCGGGTGGTTTCATAGAAATATAGATTGATGCAAACTGTTATTTTTTAACATCCAGGTGAATAGCCCTTTATGTGGTGAATTGTCTGCGAATCAGAGTTAATGCTATCAGCAATTGATAGGCAGCGGAAAATATGATGAAGTTTCATTCTCTGAAACTGGCTGCTTACTACACTACCGATACTATATTCGTAACCTCCCTTGCTCTTTTCCTCTGAAGACTGACCAGTTTGATGCCTCGTCGTCCAAGCCTGCAATATCAGCCACTATCTATTAATTGCCCACGATCATGCAGTCATCCTTCCTGAATGATGACGCGCTGGACTGGTGGTTATCAACGTGGGCTAGCATCTACATACCATACGAAGACGGAACTGCCTGCTCCACGCTGACCTACATCGGTTCACGCGGCCCCTATGAATGCCAGCTCCGAAGCAGTCATTCACTTCTTATTGAGGCAGTACTGCTATTAAAGTCTTCAAAGGCAACAAATAGAAATAGAAGGAATAACGAGTGGGCGGAAAAGCAGTGGGCGGTCAGTGCTGTGAAGCATGGAGCGCCTGTCTCAACCTCCCATACTAGAATGGAATGTCCTTGGTAAATCAACGACCAACAATGTGGCCCTACTGTGTGATACTGTTTTACGCGGCAAAAAACTGAAATTCCCAGCTATGTGAAATGATGCAGCTGGCGGGTATTCTCTTTAGATCAGGCCAAATTAAAGATGTCAGCTTGTTTAGATTAATGACGGTTTTCGAGGATATTGCTCTCTGCGGGTCGCATATGGGAAATCGGTGCGTATGCAGGCTGACTAGCGGTAAAGGAAGCCTATTGTTGAGAGTTGTCTTGTAGAGCGCCAAAAACCCGTAAAACATGAAGTGAATATAGTCTTACTATGCTCAATGCCCTTCCTTCACTTGTGCGGCAGCTCCACAAACCTTATCTTGGTAGCAGAACGTTCAGTGCGAGATCAAACTTCAGTCTTTTGGGCAATCTGAAAGCAGTGGCAGCACTGCGCACTCCTGTCATGCCACGTGAGCATATTCCTGAAGTGCGAACGTAACTCGCGCCTGTACTTGCCCCTGATTACTCAACTTGTGCTTACAATTGTCGTGTAAGAGCAAGTTGGTTAAAAATACAAAAACACATTACGCTTTCTTCCCAGCAACGTAAACCGCACTTGTAGATAGCCCTTGCACCAAGCCTTAAATTTTGCGAAACCTCGAGGTGGAAGAAATGGACATTTAACGTCAAAACTCGCCCCTATAGGCCGGTCAGAACAACAGAATCTATTTGTCGCGAGCATTATTCAATACCCAACCAATGGCACCTTTTGAAGTCAGGCAACCGCCGGCCGAGCAAAATATTTCAGTGTTGAAGCTAGTTCATTTGTAATTACGCGTACGAAAAGTCACAGGAATGATCTTCATCCCCAAAGAAACCGTAGCAATAAAACTTTTAGCACCCGCACAAAAGTCTGTACATAATAGTCTATATGCAATATATTAGGACAAAATGAGCAGCAGGACTTCTACTTAGGTACGACTGTGTGGTTCGATGGTTTATTTATTAACGCTTGATTTTTTATTGATTGATTGAATGAATGATTGATTCGTTTACCGAAGTTACATTGCCGCGAACCATTTAAAACTTTATCTCTGGCTTTTCAGCAGCCGTTTGCATGCGGCCTTAGAACTTAGCACACGGAACAATTTTACACTCGGTTCATAGTTGTGGTCGCGAGACTGGCTTTAACTATTTTTATCTGCTGGGCAAGATGCGCCGAGATGTATACCGAACGACCCAGCCACGCGCGTTTGTTTCTACACTGTTCTAGTTTATCCTTATCATATTTTGCTGTATCATCTACATGCTTTTGGGACGACAATAAATTGAGCTCTGACAAGACAACCTGGCATTTGTACTTAACGAATGACGAGCGCGCTTCCTGCCATCGCCGACGCGAATTGCATAGTTCTTTTGTGGGCGCAAGTGAGCCAAATAAAGGGCTTATTGCGATCTAATGCCAGATTCTTCGATTGTTGGCTACGGATTGTCACCACCGCGTCACATCGAGTGAAGGTGTTGGCCCTCACGTTTCAGACTCCCCCCACAAACCGAGACAGCAGACCTATTCGTGTCGCCGGGAAGACATCCCTACAGCCCGCCGAGTGAGCTCCATCCTGAACACGTCCAACTACCGACCCCCTCCGAGACCGGAAGGAGGCTCTTGCAGTAACGATGGCTCAGGCCACAGTACCGGTTCCTGTTGTGATACAGCAGCACCGACAGCTCCCTCATTTAAATTGACACCACCGCTATGCACGTCGAAAACACGACCAGACTCCAAGTTGACACCACCGCCAGCGGAGTGACAGCGGTGTGCCCCGGCCGCGACCTCAGTACGCGACAAAGTAGAGATCGAACACTGAAGACAACATGAAATACAAAGAGAGCAACAAGTGACCTCGAAGTTGCCGTCAACAGTCGCACGATTATCGTGTTAGTGGACACCAGAGGCGACTATTCTGTTAGAAATGAAATGTGAGGTACTTAGCTTAAAGTGACGACTTCTTGGGATGGCCCACTAATCCTCACCCCTGGTGGTAACCCTATAACGCAGTCCGTAAGATGGACCGTAAGAGTGACAGTGAATGGACGTGCTTTATCTGCGAACGTTGTGAACCTACAGAACTGTTTGCAAGACGGTATTCTGATTATCGATTTTCTCAGTGAGCATCGGGCAATCAAAGCTCATCTAGCTCTCGACTGGCAACGCCATACCTATGAAAATGACATCCACGCATCATACTGCTCTAAACATCCTCGACGGAGACAACCATGTCGCCCCGATCAAGCATCGTAGCCTGCGTGGCCAACGCAAGCATCAAACCGCCGAAGACGGCGTTGAAGGAAACACCCAGTTCTTCATGGAACCATGGCTCCGTATCGCAAGAGGTATCGCCCATATTCGAGCTGATCACGAACTTCATCCAAACATACCGGCATCTTAACAAGGGCATGAAGATCGCTTTCCTCAATGCGCTGCCAGACACCCGAGAAGTTTCCGCCCTCCTCGACCAGCCCGCAGACGATGCACCCACCCAACGAAATCAGCTCACGTACGATATGACCCCAAAAATACCCCGGAAGAGGCAAGACTAGACTCGCACCGATGAAGCTACAGCGAGTGCTATTCGTCAGCGTCGAAGGTGCGACAAACTCCGTGGGCACAACATTGCCTTATCAAGGACGAACACGCCATCTTCTTCAAAATCTCTACCGTGTATCATTGCAGGAACGCCAGGCCATCTACCATCCAATTGCAAAAATGCTTCACGACGACGTAATCCAACCATTTAAGAGCCCCTCGGTGGCGCCAGGCGTCATAGTCAGTAAAGATGACGGTACATTTCGCTTCTGCATAGATTAACGCTGTTTAAACAACATCCCCAAAAATGATGTGTATACGCTCCCTCGCATCGACGACAAACTGGACAGGCTCTGCAATGCAGGGTACTTTTCATCGGTGGACTTGAAGAGCGGCTTCTGGCAAACTGAGATCGATGTAAGAGATTGCGAGAAAACCACGGTCATCACAATGCACGGGCCCATTCAATTTGAAGGTAATGTCATTCAGTCTTTGTAGTGCACCAGCGACATTCCAGCAAGTAATCGATGCCATACTGGCTGTCTTGAAGTGGCAGATAAGTCCGATATGCTTGAAAGATGTTGTCTTTGAACTTTCAAGGCCATTTTAGAGCGCAGCTCTTCGGCGTCCGTTCCTGGGTTTCGCGTCGGCGTCGGCGTCGTCGTCGGCCTCGTAACCAGCTCCGCCCCCCTTTCATCCCCCCAGCGCTAGCAGCGACCGACTGATATCGCTGGATGCCGCTGACGCCGCTAGAGAGTCAAGATAACGTGACTGCATAGAACACCGTCGCCGCCATGCAGAAAGAGGAGGAGAGGGTCCCCCCCCCCCTGTTCCTGTGTGGCGGATAGGGTGCTCTTCAGTTGCCGACGCGCCGGTTATTTCACGTAGGCCCCGGCATGTCGACGAATACGTGACCACCTTCCCACGGCTAGACCTGGTTCTTGGCGCTGCGGAAGCGAGGGTATCATATTGTTTGCGTCGGCATCGGCGGCGTTGTCCCTGAAACCAACTCCGCAGCTGGGGTTGACTCACTATCGGCGTCAGCAGCATCAGTCAGCCGCTGCTATCTCTTCCCTCCTCCCTTTATCGCGTTGTCCGCTTGCTGCGCGCGCTTCTGCCCCCATCGTTTGCCGCTGGGTGTACACGCCGCCCCCCTCCCTCCTCTTCCTGCGAGTCTCCGGTTGTCAAAGCGCCGGCTCGAACTTAATTCCTTTCTTCGGGCGCTCTAAAAAATTCTGTGATAGCGCATACATGTGTTGCTCGATTTCTTTGCCTCAATCTATCGAAAAGGTGAAACAGTTTATTTCTGCGCTCAAATTTCGCATTAGAAAGTAACGTAATCGTCGGTAACTTTTTAAAGGCTTCGCGCAGTGCTCGACGCAATGAAGTCATCCGGGCTAACGCTGAAAGCAGAGAAGAGCCACTTCGCTTGCAGACAACCCTTGTTCCCAGCCACATTTTACTAAGGACGGTGCTGGTCCAGACCAAAACAAAACAGCTGCGATTGCGCAGTTTTCACATTCAGGAGACCAAAAAGCCGTGAGCCGATATCTTGGACTGTGGGCAGACTACCGTTGATTTGTGAGGAACATTTCGTGCATCGCCAAGCCATTGACGCAGCTTCCAAAGGCCGACGTGCAATTCATTGAAGAGGGCCGCATGCAGAAGCCTTCCTTGAACTTAAGCGCCGCCTACAGTTCCTCCTGTTTTAGACCATTTTGATGACAATGCCGAGGATGAAATTCGCACCGACGCGAGTAGTGCGGGCCTAGGAACCGCTTTCGTTCGGAAGAATTCCGGACAGAAGAGTGTTATCGCGAACGCAAGCAAGTACCCTCTCAAAAGCTGAAGCCCATTACTCGAGGACCGAGAATGTATACATCGCGATAATCTGGCCATGTCGAAGTTTCGTCAGTTCCCATACGGTCGACCATTAAAGGTAGTAAGCGATCATGTGCCCTCTGCTGGCTCGCCAATTTGAAAGACCTCTCTGGCCTTTTTTTTCGATGGAGCATACCCCTCCAAAATTCTGCATCACAGTGGCCTACAAGTATGCTCTCAAGCGTTCTGATACATACCGCTTGACCCGGGCCCCTCTTGACGCGCCTCCAGAAAATGACGACGACGCCTTCCTGGGCGTGTTAACGCCCGCAGTTTCGCTTAAACGTAGCGCTAGGACGCTTAATTGAAAGGCATAGCGGATTACCTATAAGGTAAGGTCGTTTACCCTCCTACCCTATTCAGGCATCAGTTGTCGTCCTTAGCATTGTACAATGACGTCCTCGTGAAGACCTTCGCGCCCCACAGAACCACAATCTCCTTGCCGTCCTAAAGAAAATCTGCTGTGCACGATTAGCCGACAGCAGGGCACCTCGGAATGATGCGCATGTTGCATCGAATCTAAGACAAGTATTACTGACCGCGGTTACCTGCGAACATTGTCATTACTTGAAACCGTTCTGTGAGTGCCAATTGGACTACTGAACCCAATATCATCTCCGATTAAATCATTTCAACAAATCGGGGTGGATCTCGTCATCCATTTCCCTAATTCATCACGGCGTAGCAAGTGGTTCATCGCGGCAACCGACTACATGAGCCGCTATGAAGCAAACGCCCTGAGCCCTCTGATCAGCAAGGGAGCGGCGCTCGTCCATATTGCGGCCACATCGTGATTCTCTAGATGTCGGTCTGCGACAGTGCCAGGGGAACAATTTGGTTTTTAGTTGACTCTATCGTGTATTGTTGGGTGTTGTAAAGCCACTGCACTTATTGAAGCTTCTTTAGTTGCATGCTATGCACTGCCTTTTTGAGAACCTCTTGTCCGTGTATTTGTGTTGAAGTGTATTGCTCTGTATCGTGTGTTGCTGGTATAAAGTTTGTGACTATGACTCTGACCCTTACTCTGGCTTGAACCGACGAAAGCTGGACACCAAACGGCCACACCCTTCTATCGCTGTAGGTAGTTGACTTCCGGCTTAGTTTGCCACGCAGGTCGAGAGCATCTCCTTTGAGATCGAAACAGCTACCCTCACTTACTTTAAGAGTGTCTAGAAATGTGAGCACCATAGTGGCGCATCGTCACTTGCATTACAATCATTAACGGGTGACAACAGGGAAACAGAATTTTCGGCGGCGTTCATGCAAGCGATCCTGGCCTATGGTTATATAAGTACCGACGCATAACAGCGCACCATCCCCAGACCTATTACTTACGGAGGCTCTCAACAAAACGATTGAGGACATGATTGCTATGCGTGTCGACGCCGAACACCAGATATGGGACGCCATCGTGCCCTACCTGAACTTGCGTATAATAGAGCCGTCCAGGAGACAGGAGCAACCCCATTCAAGCTTGTGTACGGCAGGGAGCCCACGCCAAAGCTCGACGCAATCATGCCACACGTTACAGACGAAGAGAACCTCGACGTCGTCGCCTGCTTGCAGCGTGCAGAGGATGCCCGACGATTCGCCTGTCTACGCATTAAGACCAGCAACGTACCGACGCCCGATGATACAACTTGCGACGACGCAATGCAGAATGCAATCCAGGAGACCATGTGTTGGTTTGGACGCTGATATGTCACCGTGAGCTCAGTGAAAAGCTTTTACGTCGATACTTAGCCCCGTGCAAGGTCTTTCGCCGAGCCGGACAAATGGACTACTAGGTCATTCCTGACGGCGTGTAAGCATTTCAGCCCCGCCGTGCGACCCCACAAATTGTTCATGTTCCACGTCTTAATCCCTATTATCATATTATTGGGTGTTCTAAGTTTTTTTTTTTTTAGTTTTCTCTTTTCAGTTTGGAAGCATCGAGGCGATGCCTCTTTAATGGGGAGTAACGCCTCGAACCATTTCGAACTTTATTGTTGTCTACAACCTTGCCACCGTTAAGCGACAATAGTTGCCCACCAAAGCCTTCGCATTGTGCAACAAAATCTCAATAGGCATACGTCATTGTCGTTTTTTGTTACTTTATGCAAGCATTTTTAATTGCAAAGCATCTATCAGCTTCCGGAACATCGTAGCGACCACCTAGCGATCATTTTAAACCCGAGATTTTCTTTTTTGTCACTTTGCAATGACTACCACGATCTGTCTAAGCAAAAGGTTCAGCAGCTCGTCACGATACAAAGTGGAGCCAGCATGGTATAATATTTTGCTTCTTTTGTGTTTTCAATTCCAGGTTTTCGGTTTTCTGACATTTGTTGTCGAATGCAAGTGTAATATTTTTGTGAGGAAAAGGCGAAGCAAGCGTAGGGTAGACCGGATATTACAGGAAATTGCTTCCTTTATTTTCAAAAATAGCCTTTTTTTATTAACGCAAGAAGCTTTTGCGGTAGAATGTTAGCAGTATTGATGGGATTAGACCACCGTATAAGAAGTGATAATATAACTAATCTGGTGAAATATTGTCGATAGTTTTGTAACTATCACCGTTGGCACTTTGTGGAAATTAGTTTCTCAGCCGGCGTTAATAATAGCAACATCGTTTCTTTTAAAATTTCGAAAACGATTACCTTAGACACAGTGACATTAGAACGTTTGCCAATTTCATGACAAAAAGGGACCCGCATTCGAAAAATTGAGAGAAGGTGCAAGCATCAAATGGCTACTGGCATATCACGTCAGCGGTGGTGTCGAGTCTTTTCTAATGTATATCTTGCAACGCGTTCGGTTTCCGCAAGACGCTTCCTACCTACCTAGGTATGGTAGGGTAAACGGTACATGTTACATTTAACATATTATTTTAGAAACAAGTGCCGATATTTACATCAAATTTCGTACGCTCACAACAGATGCCCTTCGTACAATATGGAACACGTTTTTTGAGCTTGGATTGTTTACCTGTCCTTTGGCCCATTCCCAAAATGTCAGGTGTGTTTAATTATTCAATGTACCTTTTCTCTCTAACCACTCAAAGGAATGTGATGATATTAGGCAGTGTTGTTCTACATACCCATAGGTTATATCTGAACTAAAGACATGCCATATTCTTCAGGAATTTGTTCCCAAAAAATAATACCGCTGCATGCACAGAGGCACAAGGGGGGTGTCTTGAAGTGTAATTTTTTTCCAGTGTTATCATTCATATCATCTGCAATTGTTTTAGTTGCGAATATTTAGGACTGGCTAATGCACATGTGGGCAACGTTTCACTGAAATTCGATGAATACTTTCTGAGAAAAGGTACATTGAATTTCAGAAACTTGCAAAATACACAATTTGAGAAAAATGAAGCCTTATGTTTGCATACTTCTCATGCATGCTCAGAGTGCCCCAGGAGAATACATTTCACGGCTGACATTCTTGCAGGTGTCTCCAAAACTCTTCTTAGAATTCCTTTTTACCCGTCGTGTTTCCTTGCTCTCGGCAGAGTCATACAATTCTGCACTGTCAACGCGCTCTTTGTCCGTTCTGTCGAGGGCAACATCACAAAGCACACCTGGAACAATTCCAAGAGCCTCTAAAACAGCTTTTCTCGTAGAGTTACCATCATTGTAGTAGACTACAGCATCGTTAGCTGCTGTCCTCAAGGTGTCAGCACTGACAAATGTTGTCTTAGGGCAACGACACCTGATGAATCGGTTCAGCGACTCATTGGTGTTCTGTGTGCGTCCGTGAAGACATTTGCTCAGAAGACCTGGATCTGACAACGCCTTGAACACTGGCTTGATGACGTCTATCACGGCCCAGGAAGGTAGCTTTTGTGGGAGTAGGTCTCAAGGCTTCCCTCAACAAGGCTGCGGTTATACCCACACCATGAAGAGGGTCCCTTTGGGCAGAGTCCGTGGTGGGGCTTGATATTTGTGGATAACTTATGAAAGTATATCGCCCACACTGCTCGTCTCATATTATCCAGACTGTCTGTATTTCCCCGTATGGCTTTGCCATAGTAAACCTGAAGGGAGTCAATGTCCTTTTCTGTGAGGCGCCCTTTCCCCGAAAGTGGTAGACCATCGGCAAGCTGTTTCCCCTTCTCATTCTTCTTGATGTTCCTGAGCCTTGTGCCCATTCGCTTCTGGACGTATCCTACATATTCATGTTTTTCTATGGCCTTCTCGTATGGCTGCGAGTCTCTTACAGAAATGTACGCCTTGCTGTCTCCATCACCAATGTAATTTGTGTACATTAGTTGGTGCTTTTCAACAGAGCGCCCAAGGATTTTTACTGCTCCAGCAGATTCCACTCCACCAGATGACCCATCGTAGGTAACTTTACATTCATTCAAGTTGTCATCTGTGTGAAGATTGCGGGCACACATGTGGCAAAACTTAGACTCTACTTCAAAGTCGAGCACTTTTCCAGTGTCGGCCGATATCGCTGCTACGACGCCATGTAGTGAAGAATAACCCCGCTTCATCCATGTCCCATCCACTGTGACCGCAGTTTCCAGCTCTCCATCAAAGGCGAATGCCTCTTCAGTTCTTCGGCAGCTTTTGCCATACTATTACTCTAGCAGTCGTAGATGCACAAAGAAGCCTCGCGTTGTACGATGCAAACTTTGTTGGCGGTGGCTGTAGATTGAGCACAGCACACATGATGCGACCAGATGCCAAACCTTTGCCGCTGGTGCGAAGGGCATAAACGAACCTTTGATTTACTTCAAAGATGTTGCCAGCAATGCGCCTTGATGTCTCAAGCACACTGAGAGCATCGCACTCGCTGCAGGTGAAATTTATGGAGGATGCCAAACCGCTTCGCCTGTCAATAGCTTCTTCCAGTATTATTGCGCCCTTGCTGCACTTTTTACACACAGCAACATCTTGCGAGAAACTGCGGAGAAGAGCGAAGTCGATTAGACGGTAGCCAGTCGTACTTGCCCCGTCTACATCAAAGGAATCACTACTGATCCTCTCACCAAGTTTTGTGAAGCTTGCGCTTCGTTGTGCCGGTTTCTCACTGCCCTTCTTGCTAGTGAACCGATTACCTTTGAAAGTTCTCTTTCTGCTCCATTTGCTGGACGATCGTGCCATCTTCTGGGCAAGCAATACGTTTGAAACACGAAACAGACACGACCGTAACCGTAACGATGCCAATAATAACAAACACTAAACACGCTACAAGAGCGCACCACTAGCGGAACATCTGCTATCAAAGTAAATATTCTTAATATAATATGATCTTTTAATGCTCAACATTTATTTGCCACACATACCCAAGCAAAAAAAAAAACCACACCATAATGAAGAAAACTGCGAAAGACAACGATAAACAAACCAGCCTCCGAACTTTGTCCGCCATTTTTAAACACCAGAGCGCGCGGCATTTAAACCGTTTTGAGCGGGCGCTCGAGGCCGCGCTCCCGCTGGTTTATTCTTCATAGTGCACTCGAATTTTCTGCGCCAAAATTGCAAATTCGATTTTTTGGAGATTTACCCTACCTTACCTGCTTAATTACGTTTCATTTCTCGACCTAAGCAGCTGGGTCGGTGACGGCAGTGAAATGAACGGTGCAGATGCGTAAGCGGCCACGAACAGCACTGATCTGAGAAGAACGTACGAGAAGCTGCTCGTTTGAGTGCTTCTAGGCGTGTAAAAAAACTTGTGCTGCGAGGGAAACCCCATTAACTGACTTCAATCAAGCGACGTACTATTGAGGACAAAAGTTTCCAGGACACGTGAGAACCGAATTTAGAGTGCAAGTGCCACATTCTTTGGCGATCTCTTGATTTCACTAGCTGATGTCCCAACATGACAGTCCGACTTTCAGGCTGCTAGGACTGGTGTCCGAAGACCCGCTAACAACACAGCTATTGCCTACAAATCCTGATGATGAGTCCTGGAAACTTTCTTTCTCTTTTTCTCTCTTTATTTATTTCCTTCTTTCTTTTATTCAAGACATTTCGTAACAGAAATGCCTTGGAGGAAGCAACAAAAGGCAGAATCGTGCCAGAGGAGGCCGCGCCCCCCTTGGCTGCAGCGCACATGCAACAAAGCAAATGAACACAGATTAATAGTGTTACATTCAGGTTTCATCAGGAGATTAAGACATGAGTAATTCATACAGTTTTCTTAAACGGCAGGTTGATAACAAATATATATTTAAAAACAAGCCATAAGAATACAGATCAGTAGAAAAGTAGGAGGAAAAGATAATCAGCCCACCAGAGCCTTCAGGCCACTGTTAGGAAAAACACCCTTAGCATGCGTCGTAGTCGCGGAATCGAAGTAGCTGTAGCCAGTTTTTCAAATAATGCAGGGTTTTCGTTTAAAAATCTGGTATTCAAATTTTAGTTTTTGATAGCCATATGTCGTACGGGAACGTGGCTTTGGTATTAAACTTTGCCGTAGATAGTATGGGCCAGTCTTTGCAGAATATTTTATTTGAAATGCGCTCTTTGTATGTTATTGTCACGATGTTTTGAGGGATAGTTTGTATTTGTACAGATACTTGATGAGCAGTATGTTATTTCTTTTAAAATGGAGGCATAGTATCTTCTGATAGCTCTAAATTACAGATTGCTCGCACCTCTCACTTTTGCAACGAAAATAGACATTCCATGTTAGTTTTGATTGTCGTGAATCGTCCTAAAGAACAGTAAAACAAACGAGAATGCAAGAGAGCATAATAAAGTTGCCTTTTCAAATGCAATGGGACTTGATGTATTCTTATTTAAAGTTTCAAGAGCACGCCCAATATCACTTCGGCGTGAGTCAACGTGAGGCGTCCATGAAAGGTTTTTATTGAACACTACCCTAAAACATTTAACAGATGAAGATTGTTCGATAGGAATGTTCCGATATTTTAAACTCAGGTTCGTAGGCGGATTGGCTCCTCTCGCCCTTAAGACTATGTATTTAGTAGTCTATTCGAGGAAAGCCATGAATTTAGTCCTGGTAACATTTCGTTAGCATGATGACACAGCTGTGTTAGGTCGGTGCCTGAGGAGATAACATTAGTGTCGTCTGCATATAAAATTAACCTCGTGTCATTTCTTATGTTTACAATATTGTTTATATATAATAAAAAATGTTGGTCCAAGTAACGATCCTTGTGGTACACCGTGTTCTATCAATCCACAGTCGGATTTCGCCCCATTTATGCACGTATACTGATTTATAGAGGTTAGGTAGCTTTTTATCAATGAGCATGCGTGGCCGCGAATTCAGAATAATGGCAAATTTCTTAAAACAAATCGTGTTGGACACAGTCGAACGCCTTTAAAAATATAGAAAGATGCCCGGAGTAAACATTTTATTTTCAGTGTTTTCAAGTATGTGCTCTTTTACTTCAAGAAATGCAAATTCAGACGACTTATTTTTTCTAAATCCGAATTGTTCATGTGCTATGATGTCATTTGTCAAGAGGAAGTCATCAAGTCTTTTGTGCATTATATTTTCCGCTATCTTCGCCAAGATAGGAAGCATAGAGATTGGACTGTAATTGTTTATATCAGTAACAGAACCGTCTTTATGTATTACAGCCACACGAGCTAGCTTCATTTCGTCTGGGAATACCGCGATAGAAAGTTTGAGGTTGAGAAGATGCGCAAGTGGGGTGCTTACTATTTCTACCTGCAACTGCTTTTAATGTTTTCGTTTTAATATCGTCAGCTCCAGAGGCGCTATCATTTTTAAAATAAAAATTATGTCTAGTATTTCATATTAATCGGAGGGCAACTTAAACACTGTGTTCTGACAACGTGTTTTGATGTATAGCTCGCATGGTACTGTGACGTGGTTATCTGTGGAAGCATCTAAGGCAATAAAATGTTCGTTAAACTTGTTTGCAACTTGAAAGTAACTCAAAGACTGATTATGATACAAAACTCACTTTAGGGAAGTTCTTTAGCACAGAATGTCTCTGATCGTTTGCCATACAAGACGAGGATTTCCCCTAACTTCAGAAAACTTATTTATGAACTATGCTCTCCTTGTTCTTTTAATATCAGCGTCTAATTTATTTCTCTCTTTTTTAAAAAATCGGAGGTCACTTTCACATCTTGTGTCTAAGAACGTCTGAAAAAGGATATTGCGATGCTTAATTCGTTTGTACAATTCAAGCGTTATGCAAAGTTTTCTTGTCTTGTGTTTTTTAAGAGCCTTAAGCCGGAAGGATATACTGTAAGCAGAAATAAAAAAATTCAAGAAGGAATTAGGAGAATTGTTAGGATCGTTATCCGCTACGATGACATCACAGTTTTGTTGCATAATAAGGTCTTTGAACATAAGTATGCTTGGCTCCGAGCAGTCTCTGACCAGACTTTGTTCCTGTAAAACTGATGTTTGTTGTGAGGGTACCAGATAGTAATTGGCAAATGGTCTATAAGGTCACAGACGATTACCCATGATTTAATTTCATCGGGAGCGAAGCTTGTAATGCAGAGGTCAAGAATTGTTTCTTAACTTGGAGTAACACGATTAGGATAATTTATCATATTTGAACAGCCATATAACTCTCAAAGCTCTTAGAAATGGAGGAAAGTACTGTTATTTTGGAAGGCATTTATATTGAAGTCCCCTATAAAGACCCACTCGAGTTTGAGCGCGACACTGCGTTCAAATACTCTTCTGCAAACGGCATAAAGTGACTTAAACACCCAGATGGTGGACGATACACGACAGCAAGAAGTATATTATAACTGTGAATGGTAATTAAATTATAGTTTTCATTCACAATTTTACGGTTTGGCGGAGTTTGGTAAGGTAGATCCGAACGTACATACAAAGCAAAACTACACCCACACTTTAGTGGACGAGAGGCTGACACACTATAATATCCGGGCATAAGAAAACAATCATCAATGTGAACCATGCCTCGCTAAAGCAAATAAAATCAAATTCATGGTTTAAAACTGACAGAAAAACGTTACCTGGTCCAGTATGTTACGCAGACTTTGGACGTTTATATGGAACACTGAAACCTGCGGCTTCTCCTTGAAAAGTGCACGAGCGGGATGCCCCTTATGACGCCCTTCACCGTGCCGTGGGGAGCCGCTTCGTTGGTACTTACTTCGTGTGCCGTGCCGCGTATGTTGATCCTTCCGACTGCAGTGTATAGGTCGGCGTTCTCTCTCTTGGAGGTGCTCACCACAACAATATTCTGCTGGATTTTGGGGCACACGACGTCTTCACTTGCTTCATTGGCGGAGATCTGTGCTGCCGCTACAACTGCACGACTTAGTTCAACGCGGGTCACGTCGCTCACGTGGAGCCCGACTCGTGGTAGTAATACGATCTTTATGTCGCCGCGCGGCAAGTCTTGCATGCGCGCGTCCAACAATTTGCCCTTGTTTATACGTTTCGCCCTTCAGTGACGTGTATCGCGGCCAATGGTGGCTCCGCCGAGGTTGTTGCTCCGGCTGATGACATCGGCAGCGATGGCCTTCGAGCCATCTTGGTTCGTTTGAAGTACGGGATTTAGGCCTACCTTGCCCATGTCTTTGTGTCTGACCCTCTCGCCGGCAGTTTTACAGCCTTGCGATCTTGTGCACTGGAGAGTTCTGCGTTCCTGCGGAGCGAGCGGACGCGTTTCAGCTGGGCTCCGTGTTTTTTTCATTGAACTGCCGGATGTTTTGAGTCGCACCTTAATGATGTGCATCGACCAGATGCATGAAGTTGTGTGGACCACCGGGAACCCAAATTCCGAGGTAGGGGACCGCTTTTTCCGAATTTAAAGGCTTTAAAAGCCTAACGTCGATTCCGGTCTTGGCCGGAGTAGCGGTAGGCCCAGACAGAGCCTCGGTGAAGCCGTCAGCGGAACATCGAATCATTGGTGATTACGCAAGTGATAATTGACCTAAGATAACTACCACTATGCGAGTAGACGTCGACGGCATCGAAATTCCGCCGGACCAGTGCACCCTGCTCATAAACCTTATTTTAGTTGAGCGGCATTGCGGCGCAGCGCACAACTCACCCGGGCACTTCACAATTCTGAGTGTGCTGGTGGTTATTGTACTCATCGATGCTATAATCCGCACAAAATGGGGTGGTACAGATGACAGTGAAAAAACACACGTTCCGTTTTTGTTGTTGTCGTCTATGCGGTGGGGTAATGGCCACAAAACAAAACTCTAGGGAAACTTGACAACTCGTTTAATTTCCTTCATGAACGAAAGACACTGTCCAGAAAATCGTATCGGCGACCGTTTCGTTCGGCGTCACGCAAGCGACTGTCCCCACCTCCGCTTGGTCTTGCCCCCTATTCCTCTCCAGATCTCTCTTTATCTCCTTTTCGTTTCACCTCATTCGCAGTCGGCAGGCGTATGGCCTGCGTGGGGTTGAAGCTTGTATAGTCGCAGCGGACATATGGCTCGGTTCAAAAACGGCGGTGGAAGCAGTTTCTATTCTTCTCGTCGCTTCCTCAGCGCCCGCTCGCGGCACCCTTGCCGATTTCAATGTTGTTGAAGTTCGGCCGGCAGCGCGTCCACACACATACACACGCGTGCGCAAAAACATATCCAAGTAGCACACATTACGTGGCCCACCTGGGGCCCGTATGGGCAAGTTGGGCTTGGGTAACCACAATAACACCCATATAAGGGCCCCCTTTAAGGATCAAGCAGACAAGCCCAAATTGGGCTTGCCCCTGCGTTTTCCATCTGGGCATCATATAGGCGTAGAAAGGGCTAACTGATTACATATTCCCACATCTGGCCATCAAGGGTCCTGCTTGGGAAATGTTAGGGCCGATGAAAATAAAATTTGGGCTCTGTGTAGGAAACGCCTGGACTAATCTAATTGGGGCTGCCCACTCAAAAGCCGAATAGGTCCCGCATGGACCACGGCGGGGCTAAATACGGGTATCCCCGCACATTGCCTACATGGGACCCTTGAGGGGTACGTGAGGGAAGGTCAGACGAAAATGTGGAATTCTTGCAGAAAATTCCTGGGCTGCCCCAAATAGGGCTTCCCACCAAAAACCTAGATAATTTCCGCATGGCCGTTAGCGGGGCAGGCAAGTACTCCTTTCCGCTTCTGCCCGCATCGGTCTCTTGCGGGGCAATTTAGGGCAGATTTGATGCAAATGTGAGCCTAAAGTAAATAGAAGACGGGCTAGTCCCGATTGGGTGGTCCCGCAAAAACCCAACAGGTCCCACATGCTTTGCGGCCGGGCTGAAAAGCGAGCACACCCCCACGCTGCCCACATGGGTATTTCTTGGCGTACTTGCAGGAAAATGCAACATATATTCGCAGTCAACCCTTACAAAAAAGCTTAATGAGTTTCTGACTAAGTGTTGATTACATTTCTTATCATGCACATTAAAATTTCAATACATTTTCTTGATGCATTCTTGATGAGTTTCACAAGAAAGTTGGCCACCGTGTTTCTGATGCACTCTTAGTGCATGAATTTTTTTTGAGTTCTTAATGCATGAGTGGCTATTGTCATTATAATATGTATTGTTTGATGTGTTTCTAATGTCCCTAGAGATTCCAGTGCGCACCGTAGTGTAATGGACTGTTATGGCCACTGACACTGCAATTACCCCAGAAGGCTTTGAAGTAATTCGATTTTCAGATCGTCAGTTGCGGATGAAGTCCAAACTTCAAATTTTATTTAATTTTGCATGCAACCATTGATGACAGGATCCTCATTTTTTGCACCACAGTGGTGTTAAAATTGCGACAAGTGTAACCTGAAAATAGAGAAGAGGCATTTAATTAAATTAGTGTCACATAGATGGCATTTACTGCTCACATGCTCAATTTGCTACAGTGCCGTGCTTACCGGTGATATCATTTACCCGAACATGTCCAGAACTTCCTTGTACGTTGCATCTTTATTCAGGTTGCTTCACTTGTCGTAGAGGGACTTTCCTCTCAGTTGTTCGGTGAACATTGGCCGCAGCATGCCCTTGAACATTTTGCCGCTGTTGCTTTTCAGTCCGTACGTAACCGATCTAGTGTGGTCGTTTCCACCAGGACACCATCACCAAGAGGGATCTGCATAGGAATTTACCAACCAAGGAAACGATGTAACACACTTATACAAGTCTCAATATATTTAGCCGAAGCAGTGTCACATGAGATGACTCAAACCGTGTACAAGTATGGCGTTTCATTTAATCAATGGAAATTTTTAATAACAGTAACTCGCACATTTGCCTGCAATATGCGCACTGTAATGACTAAAGCAGGTAAAAATGCGGCTAAGGCTATTATAACCGCTTCATATGCACATTTAAGCAAAAAAAGTAAACACCTGGTCACAACCAAACTCTGTAATAGCAACATCCGGTGCAATGTTTGGCCACAGAATTCAAGCTGTCGACCTCTACTTGAATGCTCAGGCATCAGTAGCAAATATCCATTTATTCTAGTCGTCACTACTAAAGACACTACAAACATCAAGTAATGCGGTCAGAGTTGTGTTGAAATATAACCAAAAAATAATTAAAACTGGATGATTTGAACCACATTAGCTCACTTAGCACGTAATCAAGGGCCTCATTGGAAGTCTTGTTGAAAATAAACTACATAGCTACACGATTCTTCGAGAGCAAAAGTAAATGCCATAACAAACGCAGCAAAATAAAAATGCAACTTCACACTCCATGCAACCGCGAAATACGATCCCGGTAAAATGAAAAATGCTCCCATTGTGATTAAAAACGCAAATCTTGAAGCCGGGAAAGTCACAGGTTGATGATAGCGGCATATAGTTTACGCAGTTTGGAATCAACCATTATGCGACCAAGCCGGCCGACCGCGCCCTTCGAGGCCGAGAGCGAGCTCAGAGGCATGCCGCGCTGACTGGCGGCGGAGAACAAAAGTGTTAACAGAAAGGCTGCGGGGGACGCTCCCGAACAGCAGGACGGGAGGCGGAGGCGCGCGCCTATGCCCCGAGTAAAAAGAAAAGAAAAAAAAGGAGGGGGGGGGGGCATATGCCGAGTGAAAGGAGGTGAAGAAGAAAAAAGAGAAAGGAAGAAGGAGGTTTCAGGTGAGCGAGCGCGAAGTGTATGAGAGAGGAGTCGAGGGTGCGAGGAAAATTAAAGTACGCCAACATGGACCTTGCGGCACGAACGGAAACAGGTAGAACAAACCGAGAGGTTGTAAACTGTGCGAAGTATCAAACTGTCGAACTAAAATCGTTTCATGAACCTCCTGCGCGTACTAAATGCAAGGAAAACGTATCACACACATTAGTTCTGTTAAAGATAGTTGAGACTGATGTTCTTGCGCGAAATCAGCCTAACTCGCCGCGACATCTAACCACATGTGCGATGTCATTTTGGCAGCCAGGTGAAAGCAAGCGCGTTTCCCACTTTTTCATTACAGCACATTCCGGAGCATTCCGGCACAAAAAGACACAGAATGCAGAATCCGTTAGGACACTGTTCCCACAAAGCGCAATGTGCGTAAGAATATGCTTACCTTTACAGGCGATCGCGTCAGCCGTGCAGTGCGCTGTCCACCTTCGTATCACCGGCGCCGAACCAACCAGTGCGATTTTAGCGCGAGTGCAATGTAGTCGGCGCATATACCTCTTAGTCACGCAGAAAAAGAATCGTCCATGCCTTCTTTTTAACATCTCAAACATGACCCGATGCAGCAGTCCTTCCGCCTGAGCAAAGCACAAAAACACGGAAACCTGCCGACACGATAAATGCCTGTTTGCGTTAAGCACCACACCTAGAAGGCACTTCACAAGCGTACTCACTTCTGTAACAGATATGCACGCGAAACGCAACATATTTCCCGACGGTAAACAATCGAAGAAGCACATTTTTCATTCGCCGAAACGTGGTCGAAACGGACCCCATCATGCTAACGGCCATATTGTGAAATTTGAAAAGTAAGAGCGTTGGTAGTGGGTAGCTACCGGCGGCCTCCTGGCGGTGAAATTTTGTTTCAGTTTTAGAAAACACGTGCGTAGTTTTAATTATAGCGTTATTTGCGGTGCATTATTAAAGTGTTGGGTTTATCAGCAGCGCCACTTGTGTATGAAAGGCTACGAAGTTACGCAGCCCCACTCCCAGCATGTTAAGTGATATCTGTTATGTTCGGGGCGTCGGAGCCCCGTGAGCGAGGAACCTCTCGACTCGGTTGCTGGGTAAAGATTACTTTATTGTAATTTGGGAGAGAGGGAAGAGAACGAAAGAGAGAAGCGCGAGCGCCTGTAAAGAAGGCATTGCTTCTCGTGCCCTGGTCGCGCACATGGTCCCAGGACGGTCCAGTTCAGAGGCAACGCACGGATCGGGTTACGTCCGCGCGTCGTCGTCGGCGCAGGCCCCCGCTGGTCTCTCCGAAGCGGCCTGCTCGCAGGTGCAAGGAGGCATTGGAAATGGAGCGGCCGTGCGTCCGTTTGCTTGGAGGCGGTGTGGCAGTGCGTCGGTTCGCGTACACAACAATATCCTTGCCCATAACACCCTAAAGCATATTGTCCAACCATAGCATCCCTTCGCTACGCAAGAAGTGATTTGCAATGGCACAAACACCCAAGACTCAGGGTGTAAGCGTGTTTTGAATCAAGCAAATGTCCAAAAAGTTGTTGTTTTTATAGCCCTACTGAAAATATTGTACGAGGCTCTGCGTGGTTATCTGTGCGTGGTTATCGACCCGCACAGCGCGAGAATGTGCGAACGAGAATGTGCGAACGAGAATGTGCGAACGAGGATGTACGAACGAGGATGTACGAACGAAGATGTACGAACGAGGATGTACGAACGAGGATGTACGAACGAGGATGTACGAACGAGGATGTGCGATAAGAGGACGCGTGATGTGTGCACGGTGGGAGAACGTGCAACGTGCTCACGGCGCGAAGGCGTGCACACTGTGAGGACTTTTGTACCCGTGTGTGTGCGGCAAAATTTGTGCATAGCTATCAACATTCAGAGTGCATGGATGTGGGCACTCAAGGCCCCAATATAGTCCGATGTAACGCGTGCGTGCGCACGTCGGCGAAAAACCGAGGTCTATAGTCCAACGGCACGGCGTGATGGCCTAACGTCGCCGACGCGCAAATAGAATCTCGTCTATTTCTCGCCGACCGCATCAGCCGCGTCGGCCACACATTCTAGCATTCCTCATGCGCAGTGAAGATGGCGGCTTGCATGTAGACAGAGACCATGCTATAACCACGCGCGCATTTCAGACACTGTTGCGGAAAAGCTGCTAGAAGGAATTCGAGGGCGGCCCTGCATCTATGATACCAAGCGGATTGACTCTACAGAGACGTTCAGAGGAAAGAAAAATGCCTGCGATGAAAACTGTCAGTAGTGCGGCTGGGCACAGCTGCGTTCTTCGCTGCGGTGCGTGTGCCATGCTCGTTTTAATGCATTGCTCTAGGTGGTGTAACGATGATGTTGTTTCACTTATCTGCAGTACATTCATAGGAAGAATACCAAAAACTGCGGAAGCGGCTTCGCATAGAGTTGTGACCGGTACACGCCGGAATCGAAGGTCGTACTCGATTTGGCCTCACGGAACGTCAGTGGCTCAACAACCAGGGAATTCGCGAAATTTATGGAATTCTACAGGAACTGCGGCCAGCCGAGAAAGTGATCCTCATTACTGTGTAATCTCTAACTCCTCTGTAATCGTACATATACTTAAATTTTGATTAGTTTTCAGGAAAACACGCACATATACAATCATCGTTCCATCTGTAGCCGGCGGCGGCGCGGGCTCAGGCCGTTGCTGGGCTGGACGTCTCCACAGCTGGCTGTAAATGCCTTGTGCCATTTGAACATTCGCAGTAAACACATCGCGTCTTTGCCTTGATCACAACAGTAATTAGTGCCTTGATAGGCTGCAGCCAGGTCCCTGTAGGTGCCCTGTCGTCTGCTCGAAAATGCACCCCGAAAACGTACCAGCCCTCGAGGGCGTCTTGTGCGCATGCGCGCCGCGGCATCGGGCACGCCAGCCGCGCCAGACTGTAGAAGCGGCAGTTTTTGACGCGCCCGTCGTAGCCGACGTGCCGTGGCTAACGTCGGAGATTTAGCCAGTCGCGTCGAAAACGGACTATATTGGGGCCTTTAGTGCAAGGAATGAGTGCACTCTGAAGGTGCAAGACATTAGTCTGATCTCAGACGATGAGACATTCAGCATGGGAATGCTACCATGCTATGGTGATACTCTGCATGGTTGCAAGGCTCCTACATCACACCTCATGTTTGTGTTGTGCATAATACTAATATGCCAGCTTTAGGCCTTGTGCAAGGCCTCAATCAGTTTGTGCTACAGTTATGACACAAAATGTTTTGCAGAAATGATGCTCTCCATGAGATGAGTCTTAAGTGCAAAGAATGCAAGCTTCCAAAAGATCCATGTGGTCACCTGGATTGGCTTTATTGGCTGATATACTGTGGTCACAAAACATCTGCTTTCGGTCCACCAGGTTCGTGCTTGGATGCAGGTTTCCTTCTTCAGGTGCTCTTGGCCTGTTGGATTCGAGCTTGGATACAGGTTTTCACTGTGCGACATCTGCAAAATGCAAAAAAAAAGCCGGACTATATTCCAAAATTCGAAAATTCAGCTGTCTTTACAAGACATTCTGAGAAAGGGGTAATTAGGTGCTCTATTTTTAATTGATAACAATTCAAAAAGTTTCGATTCTGAACTACAGAAATATAACGAACTGACACAAGAATACAGGCGTTCAGCATCAGTCCATCACAAAATCTAATACCTTAGTCGAACAGATATTTCAAGGGTCTTTGAACCATATCCTATCAATCAAAGACATCTGAGCACTGCTTCATGGAAAGCTACAATAACTAGAGTGAACAGAGCAGTGCATACCGGAGATTTAAATGGACTTTGAGAAATAGAAGTGTGCATTCTAGGATATGGCTTAGCACACAGGGCTAGGAATAAAACCAAACCTGAAATGAAAGATTATGCAATTCTACATATATGATCATAGAAGAAAAACAAAATTTCACGCAGAACAGTATGGAAAGTATATCATTGCAACTTGTACAAAAACAGTTGATAACACATCTTCAAAAGTGCACGAGTATTACTTGAGCCCAGCAGCGAATTATCAATGGCAATAGCGGGGTACAAGAGCTTAGTGAGATGATGGAATCTCAATGGTGATCGAGAATGCCATGTAGAAGTGGCACAACTCTCCCCAAGTTTACTAAAAGCTTGGTTAGGATTCATGACGGCCCCTCAGCCTTCCTTCCAATAAGGTCGAGAAATACCCTAACCATCCGAGGCAGTGGAAACAGTGCATAGGGATCAGGTTAACTGATATTCACAAACATGCCTTGACTAACACCTTTACTCCAAGCGGTCCTCGAGGCCCTTTTTTTAAATGAAGCTCCACTTGAATTGCTCCTCGAGTGCATGAGAAAACAGAGCATCTATAAGTGGCAATGGCACTACTACGGGGACACCTAGACTTCCACTTGCACACATGGGGCATCGCAGCTTTCACACACTGTGCAGACTTCGTTCTACTGCATACCAAGCCTTTCATGAAAGTGGATATAATAAGGATTCACAGACCCACTCTCTGAAGCATTGGCTCCGAGAACCTCAATCTGACTCGAAAATACTGAAACATCGTTTCAAGTACGACCAAGAAAAGCCTCCTAAGTTTCTGCGGCTGACGTTGAGCATGGATAACTATCGTCAGTTGCAGATTTCAATGCTGTAGTTGATCATCGCATTACGCTACTGTGGTGTAAACACATTTCAAGTCATCACCAGATACCTTAGCAACATTTCAGAGCACGCCGAGTGCCAAGTTGCAGAAAGCATTTGATGGCTAACAGCAAATGAAACATGTGCAGTGGTTTCTGTGAACCACTGTGGACAGTGGTGCAATCGTGGGGAATGTCATATTGTAAATAGGAAGACAGCGAGGTAC
>JAJIZL010023615.1:113680-141246 GCA_023969395.1 Amblyomma maculatum | reverse complement strand
AAACTGAAAGCAACCAGTGCATTCTTACAATGCACAGCCAAGTTGACCTCTACCTATATCTACTCAAATGGAACCGTTCGGAAGTTTTAGTGATTCATGTTTTGCTGTCTGCTTATTGGTGATTGAGCGGTTTGCAGTGTTGCTTGGCATTATATATTTCTTATTTGCATCAATAAACATTAGTTGCGAGTTAGCATCAGCTTGCTTCTTTTCACGTCCTTGTTTTTTCGTGCTGCTACTTTCAAGATGACACCTTACCAACTCACCCAAATTACATCCTTATGATTGTATTTTAGTCAGTGAAATTTTACTTCATGTGACACTAATCAACACACATGACCATGTTTCATGGAACTTAAAGCCAATCAATGAGAGCCTCATCATAAATCATGAAAGTTGGCTCAGATATGCAGCTCTCCATGCCAACACAGCTTGCACAGACATGATTTTCTGTGGTAAACAAAAGACTGGGCTGCTGCAAGGGTGGTACAGAGCAAGCAGAGGGTGCTCTGACACTGAGAAGAAATGTGGCATTGAATATTGCTGTACATGGGGACAATGTTTTGGGGCTATGCAGCCGAGTCTAGGTAAGAAAGAAAAGGAGAAAAGTTTCTGTCCCCTTGCCGTGAAGAGTGGTTTGCTCACTATTTGGGCTAGGAGTGTACTGGGCTGAAGTGAAGGGAGATAGTTGGAGAGTTAATGCAAGGTCACTAGGGCTGAAGTAACCCACTCTACATGGCAAGGGGAAAGAGGTATGTTGCCTCTTCCTTTCTTCCTAACTTCAGCTGCATAGCCACAGTTATCCCCGAGTATAGTGATGTGCTACCGTGATCAAGACTTGTAGAACTGAAAACTGAAAGTAAGAAAGGGGTATGGCATGATAAAATATCTATGGTGTCCAGGTGAATAGCACGCTGCACTCCAGGGTTGCTGACGGCGCATTTACTTATTTTATATTTAAAAAAAAACAGTAGTTAGTGAACCATAAATATAATACTTCTGCTATTGTGAGGATTCCACAGCTATGTAAACTGCATGAAGAAAGTGAAACTATCAATAGCTTGCACTGACAACTCACCAGGCACCCACTGGTGAAATAAAAGTGGAGCAAAATGTCATCTGCATTCACCACAATCATCATGAAGGTATTGCAGACACTAAGCATAGTTCACCATCATAGCACTTCTGATATCATATACAAGCCATCTATAAAGCTACCTAGCTTGTCACATGAACATATCAAAAGATGACTTTTCAATGGTCATATGACTGACCAAATTCTCATGAAAAAAAATGTTTATGACCAAATCAGCACTTTTTTCAGAGTTCACTGCATGGGAGTGAGTTCGTCAACTGCTAGTGTTTCAGAAAAAGGGGTCATCAAGCTGTAACCTGAGTTGAGTTGCAAACAACGAAATTTTGGAGAGTGGTGAGGGGCAGACTTTGTGGCATTACGAAGGTCATCTACTAACGCTAACAGTAGGCAACCTTGATTTGATGACAGGGTTCAACATGCCAAAAAAACTTAGACAATGAGGGTCAGCAATGGTAGGTAGCTCTGGATAATTTTGACTGTCTGCACTTCTTCAATGTGCACTGACACTGTACAGCACATGGGGACTTAGCGTTTTGCTACCACCGAAATGAAACCACCCTGGCTCGGACCGAGCCAGGGCCACCCAGCTCACTAGTCAAATGCCATAAACACTGAAACCACCACAGTAGGGTGCAGGCAGCCTTGAAGAGGGTTACATTAGCAGGCATGTTTTGTACAAGCCAAGCTTATATAAGCTGGGTATGGCCAAGCTGCGGCTAGTGAGTAGCACGAGGCTCCTTGCAAAGTGCCGATCACGACAGCTTGGCACCTGTCCACCACCCACCATTTGAAGTATTTCTGCCTCTACAGCCAGCTTCTCTGTTCTTTCTCCTTTAAGTTCCATACCACCTATTGTTTAGAATTCTTTTGAACAATGAAACAATATGCCACCCTTATGGACATACATCTAACAGAGCTGCTCGCGACTGTAACCATGCTCATTCGAGAATTTCAATATGCTTGCTTTACAAATGGGGCAGTAGAGGCATATTAACAATCGTGGCAAGAGTTCTTCACTGTGACCACCAGCTTTGTTAAATGAAAAAAAGTCATTCTTATCATTTACTTTGCTCTTTGTAAAATGTTGCCTTTTTAGTCAAGAGTTCTCAGTAAAGGTATGGCAGCAGTTGTGTAGGCCCATAGCTAAAGAGCTGTCTGACATATGCCCGCATTGTATTAGCTTGTTCGTACATTGAACTGAGCCTTAGCAAGCTTCGCGGTGATGCAAAGAGATGTTTGCCCATGCTATCATCTCGGCATTTCCATAATGGCGCAGATCAGTGTCTTCACTCTACTTGTGCTATGAGCATTCCTGTCATTAGCACATATTGAAAGTAAAAAGGATGACAGCAGGCAATGCGACATATGCCAGCAGAGACACGTTCACCTGCTTCTCCTCTGCACATACAGTGAATTATAATCCCAGAAGTGAAGTGGTCTGCCTGCTCCGCAAAAGAGCAACTGCATCCAGTACAGATTGTGTCCCGATTGCGTTTGGAACTCATGCCAGCGCAAGTAGGTGGTGCCCATGAACTGACAGAAGAATTGCCTGTTATTCTGTGTGCTAGCCCATGCTTCGTCTACACGTGCCAGCTGTTTTTAAACCTGCAATAGGTCTGCATTTCTCCCGCTGCTTCTTGGGATGGCAATAACATCAACAGTTTATGCCATTCTTTCGTATAGCCGAGTGGGGGCAAGCAGGGTAAAATTTCTTTGGCACTATTCTCAAATAAAAGGAAGTCGCAGTTCACCATTTTCACTGTTTCAGAGTTCAGGAATGGCTTTAAGATCATGAATAGCACATAAAGATGATTTCCGCACAAAATCTTCTAGTCACACTCCGAGCTGAGGTCTTTAAAAAAGATTATTGCATAGTACTGCTACTCTTAGACTTGCTGTCCTCAAGAGTAAGCACTAGTTCGTGACAGCAATTTGCATTCATAGCAGTGGCAAGTAATGATCATCTATTATGGAGCACAGAGGGCACAGTCAGCAGAGCAGAGCATGCTACTGGAAATAGAAGGTGCAGCTGAACAAGTACTCAAGCAAACTTCTAGCCGGTTCTGTTGATTTCGGAAGAGCAATCCACTGCTCCAGGGACCGATCTTGGCTCAGAAATCGCTCCCCATCTGCATTGGGAAGATGGGACTTGTGTTCCGGATCTGCATTTGGAATACAGTTACTCCAAAAAGAGCAGAAAATAATGTTCTGTAAGTCACTAAACCCTGTGATTGGAATTAACCATTAGTAAAGTCTTGTCATCTATCACCTCGATCTGCTCATAATTTAAGTAGCATTATAAAAGTCTGCGATTCTGCAGGAACCTCTGATCTCACACCAAGAATTCAGTGCCCATAACAGGCACAACGCGCATCTAGAGATGCCAGATAATGTAACTCGAAAGAAATGTTATGCTAACTCTCCCTTACCTCCTATGAGAGTTAACAGTATTTCTGTCATCGTACCTTCTTTGAAACACTATTTCATGGCAATGGCAAAAGGCATTTCGAGTCAACTGGAGGTCTAACCTAGTACAGTGGCGATGAACGAGCCCCTGAGCCTGCCATGTGCCAAGGCATAAATGCACTTCACTGCAATGTACGAGTAAACAAGTGGAAGGCTGGAAGCTTGAACAATCTGTTTCCAGTAAACAGTGACGTTTGGGTGGTTAGGTTGGAATACCAAGCAAGCACTCTGCCCATAGCTTCATCTACTAGATTTCCTCTCAAAGGTATAACCAGCAAACAATGTCTGCAACTTAAGCCAGGAGTACAATCCCAGCATGTTCTCAATGTTCTGAAGACTTCGATCATCACATTGACTTTTTAATCATGCCAGTCACCTCAACATCAAATAAAAGCAATATATGTGGCAGCTTATGGAACCCTCGCAGATACAAAACACACCGAGAAATGCAAGCCAGTCAGTCTAAAGGCAGCCTATCATCAGCATATTGTTCATGGCCTTTACAGTGCCACCAAGTTTGCTCCCTGACCACCCTATGAACATGCAGTGTTTGCACCCCAACTCAGGTTACACAAAATGTGGCGGCTCTTTAAACGAAATAGGAGCAGTGCACCAAGAAAGGCAAAAGTTCGTCCCTAGCTCCCATTATGTCAACTGAAGAATGTGCAAAGTCGGACAAGAAATATGGATTTCTGAAAATATGTATTCTGTATAGAACTATGAGTGATATCTAGGAATCTAGGAAGATAGTGGTACCAGTGCAGTAAGCAGTCTGCCCCTTGTGCATCATGAAGGGCCAATGCTCTCGAACTTCCAAACCTTTTATCATGCCAAAACATGCTCACCCGATCAATTATGAATTGTGAAAGGCTACACACTCTAAAGTGGAAACAGTTCCATGCAAAAAAAGTAAAAAGAAGCCAAATGCAGAATGTGATGTGACTGTTCAAACAATGTCTGGAAGTGCATGTGGCAACCAAGCAATTCATAAATGTGGTAGCCATTCACAATCTAGATCCAGACACAACACTAATTCCATATCAACTCTACCGTTGCTTCTACAAAACATGCATAAATTTAAACAAAAACACCACAACTGAATGATACTTTAAGCAAAGGCTTGTTTTGCTTGGAATTCTGCATGCACTTTTCATTTTGAAACTTGCCTGAATTTCATATTCTCACATCTGTGATGAATCAGTGGTATACTGAGTACGGAAAAACTGCACATTTTGATTCACATTTCATATTAGAGAAGATGCCAATGGGGCACCTCAGCACTAAGTCAGATTTTTTTTCGCTTCATTTGTAAATAATTAAACAAGAAAATCAATACTATTGGTACTGTTGAATGCATAATTACCTTTACACCTTACTGACATGTCTGGACTGAAGGTCTGAGTTTGGTATCTGTCATTTATATGCGCTTAGTAGTTTTGGGGGATTACTTCAGTCACGACCAAAGTATGAAAAAGAAAATATCAAGCCCAATACAGGCGAAAAAATTCAAAATAGCTCAAAACTTTTTTTTTCCCCTTCTACTACCCAAGGCTCGACAATGGAGTTTTAGTACGGTTGCTGCTGAATCATACTGCCGTCGCATGTTCGCCGGCTCCATACCTCGTAATCCGCAATATTTATGAAACATAAGAATAATTCTAGCCCTGTAGTAACGCAGGTAGGTTTTACCGCTTATTCAATCCGTGTAGTTGCAACTGCACAAGCGCCGGATCTTCAACTGCAGCGCAACATAAGGCCCGGGTCGAGGCACTTGGAACTGGCCCATTCTAAATTCTTGCCGAAGGCTGAATTGCAGTAGGCGCCAGCATCGTGCACCCCGCAATGGTCTTACGAGTGATGATTTGTACGGCATATTCTACTCTGAGCGTGTAGCCCCTGGCACTAACTGTCTCTTTTCCTAGACACTGCAAACGCATTCACCCTTCCCTCGTCAAAAGCAAACTACCGTATGTTATAATGACATGCGCGTCTTTATGTTTACGAACTAGCGCTGTGTTGGCATGCATCATCAGTTCTGCGGAAAGTTTTTAGGAGAATTTACCGGGAAGATGGAAATTAACTTACCTCCGAGATGTCAAATGTATGCCGGGTGGTGGCCGCCCTCCAATAGTCCCGTCGTCAGCGTAGTGTTTGCAGTGAGATCGCACAAAGGAAACGGACTACCTGTCGGGCACGCGAGCACACTTTTTGCACAGGCATTCACACAACCTTACCATGCTTCTGCACATCGCACGAGCTATTTTGTTGCGCTCTGTGCCTCGTATATCTCGAAAGAATGAAGCCGCAAGCAGCAAGGCCCCCAACAGCACACAAGAGAAAAAGGCGCGACGCCACCAACTCATAATGGCTACGGCTAGCACTTCGATCCGCTTCGGCTGCCTCGTCTGGTTTCGACTTGTTTCGGTTTCGGAAGTCGCTGACCTAACGACTTTGCTGCTCGCCGAACAGTGGCAAGCACGATGTCGGGCGTCTACGCGCTAACGCTGCATGTTTGTCGTGTATACGCGCCTGTAGTTTGTACATTCAAAAATTAGCAGTGCTAGCGAAAGACCACCGTGAGCTTCGCTTCTTTTCTCGCGATGCTGGACAAACTAACTGCGTGCTTTGCTTGTCATGGACGTTAGGTTGACGGCGGTCTGTGGTTCGGCGAATCGGAGCTTTGGCTCAAATTCATTGCCATGTTCCTTGCGAAAACTCCTGTTCATAAACAGTTACAGTGGCAATTGTTTGTTTGTTAATATTGAAAGAATATACGGCCTTTTACAGATCAAGATTTGTTTGGAAACAGAAGATGCTGAATTGTGCTCGCTCATAAAAAACAGTGGGCGAGCCCAATTCGGCTCGCCCGCTGTTCCTTTATAGGCGCCACATCTATGGCTGTGAGCTCCAACTGGTCACCTGAGAGCGATCATTTCTTGTGTGATATGTGCCTCACTACTTCAGTGTTTAACCCTTAAATGGTGACGAAATTTTTTAATGCCTGTAGCTTATAGCAAAAGCAAGGACAGTGGGGTGAAAGCCTGAACTCTCAATCAGGAAAGATATGCGATATGCAAAAATAGCTTATCGGTCAAGCTTCAAGTGAAGACAGTGTGGGGTGTTTGCACGCTCTTTACTTCAATTAAGAAACTGACCATACAAATATTTCAACTTATCTCTGTGGCCTACAGCATACAGTAAAGAAGCTAAAGCAATCAAGCTGCTCTTTCCATGCAGCATACTGATTATGCACTGCTGGTGGAAACTGCACAACATATATTCGTGGAGTTGCACGTGCAGCTTTCCTCAATGCATCTCGCGTGACGCAGCCTACAGTTACACTGAAAAATATGCCATCTAAAATACATTTCCTTGCAATATGATGATTCAGCATATATGTGTATAGTGTGCATAGCTTCAAGATGCAACACATACTGTTGGTATCACCTCTCATAAACTACTAGGATTTGTGTATCTCTTCATTAGTCTAAGATCACCGATTCAATCCTTTCTTTTTTTTCTTTTTATTTGACATTGAGACGGACAACATTTGCAAGTGTCATTACGCAGCAGAAAGCTTCAATTTAGAGTAGTGCAGTTTAGCAAATTTTTGCTATAGTCTCAGGAAACTTAAAAATGGTGTATATAGGTGTAGATGTGCAAGTCAAAACTCAAAAGGCTGTAGGAGCTGTTTTGCTCAGCCTATCATTGTGCTGAAAAAGCGAGTCAGGCTGTTTGGTTATAATGAGTCGATTGAGTGAACAGTGCTCTAAGATAGTAAGGGAGATAAAGAAGCAGAATTGTTGTCATCTTCTCTCCCATCCCATCTGTTAGTGCTGTTCAGTCGTTTGAGAATTGTCTTTCTGTGGTCTTTACAAGTGAATATGAGCTCGTGAAGTTTAGTACTGGAGTCGGCTTTCACATTTCTGCTATCACATTTACTTTTTCTTCTACAGATGAAACTCGAAGCCAGTTCTTCATACAAACTTGTGATGCCTAATGGTGGTAATAGTGTGCAGTTATAGTGAGTTGCCTCCATTCATATGCAAAGCACAATTTAAGGGAGATTTTGATCGCCAGTTTGACCGTCATCTACTTGGCAGGCAACACATCAATGTTGTGCACACAGCCTTTGTCGTGCATCTATGGCTTCGTCCAACTTTCAGAAACGAATGGTTGAAAGAGAAGCAAATGATGCTATTAGATCTAGTTGAAGTATCTCGCTTTTGACATTGTTTTACAGTGAGCTCGATATGTCGAGTAGTTGTTGCTCAGCGTGCATGTTGTCATATAAAGATTTCTGCATAATGAAAGGAAGCAAGCACTTTTCTACTAATGTTGGAAATGTGCTGCAAGCCAAGACCAAAATTGTGAAATATGAAAAAGTGTACCTGTCGCAAATAATCATGAAGTAATCATTATATGAAAGCTCTAACTTTGACCTCTTTCATATTGGAAGGACCTACACAGTCTCAACGACTAATCTTTTAGCATGCAAGCATGTACATGGCCGCGTAGTTTGCATGCTCTCTTAGAGCATCTGTTCACGCACTGGCTCCATGTGCTTCTACAAGCTCGCACAAATACGTGACCAGCTCATTCTCATTCAATCTTGCACAGTGGTTGTGCGTGCTTCTGTGCGCTCGCTCATGGGCTCATTCAAACTCACAAGAACTTGTACAATCTCATGCGTTCCTGCACAGTGGCTCTACGTGCTCTAATAAATCCACGTTTAATCTCCCAAGGACTCACATATTCTTATACATTCTCATTCACTCTCACACTTTCTTGTACAGCTCACATACAGTTTTTTCAGTAGGGAGTGTATGCTAAACAGAAATGAAAACATAGTAAAGAATATACATTCGCTTAGTGATGTATACTTTCCCTCATTTGAGAAAGTCAATGTATTTCCACATTAGCTCCTATACAAAAATACTGTTGCGTTTTCCAAGCACAAAACTTCTTGTGTGATCTCAAAGGAAAGTCTGTTGCACATCTGATGTTAAAACACATCTAATCTTGAATCTCCTTTGAGTGGTTGATGACTCATCAAAAACACATTACGTGCGTAACAGAAATTCAATATCTATTTTTGTAAGCGAATGCGGTAAAAATAAGATCAGTCCAATTGGGGCGGCCTATGAAAGGCCGCAGTGGGCCCCAAATTGGCCGTAGGCGGGCTTACCGCTCTGAAACGCCTCCACCCTAGCTTTAAGGCACCATTTTATTTATGTAATTCATGTTATACCGGCCACTAATTGCCTCTTCTGGAGGTTTCACATAACCATCCTAAGCCTATCTATGCCATGAATAATGACTATCAATGTTTACTCAAAACTACGTTAATTATGCAGTATCGACAGAAGATATGCAACAGTAACTGTTCCGTTTTACGAGTATGTACTGAACGACCTCCAAATGTTTCCTGCGGCATTACTATTCTGCACGCAGCACCAAAATAAATATTCAGAACAACATGTTGGAGGTGATGTGGGCCAGCCCACATTATTGTAGTGTTGGGAATAAATTTCTCTCATGTTACTGAGTGTCGCATACAAGCAAAAAAATAGTGCTTAATGTTTCACACTTGATTATTGGAACTTGGGCAGCCCCGAAAATGCCAGATTCAACCCATGAGGGCAGCACGCGGGTCAGCCCGAAACAGACTAGCTTTCGCAAATTCGATGTCTGTACAATTCAGGTATTGGAGGGATTAATCGACTTAAAAATTAAAACATTAATCAAAGGGATGGCACTGCTTGCACAAACGTGGGACCCATTAATGATTTTGGCGTGGTGCCCACATTCGTCTACCTGGGCTGAATGCGTGCAGCCCTATTTGGGCTGCTCACACGGATACAGATTGGGACCGATCGCGGCAAAATTGGGCTGCCCACGCGGGGCCTCTTTGCGTACGTGTTGCAAATGTCGCATGAGGCCCGTATGGGCTGCCCTCACGGGCCCAACGCGGGCCCCCACGTCATAGCCCACTTCGTGCTACTTGGGATATATATATTCACAAGTAGCTGCTCGGCCGGTGTTCGGGGCGGCGAAACTGCGCGGAAATAAGTACCTACGTGTAGGGGTACCCGCTTCGGCTCTGGCGGTTTCCTTTTTGTCCCCGACACAAGCTAGCCGCGGTTTAACTCTCTATGAACCGATGAAAAGATGCGAAATCACTGTTTATGGGCAGGATTTGGCACGGTAAAAGAAGTTGACTTCTATTTACTCTGCATGGTTCAAATAGTAAATTGTCCTAATTTTATTGCATGGAGAGTGTGGTTCCTTTAATACAATTACTATATATTGTGCAGTACATGTTCTTTCATACTAACGTTCTGAATTGATTGCGTTCACCAGCGATGTAAGGCCAAAGATGTGCAACAATCCATGAAGTTGTTTACATTACTCATTTATCTTCGCGATACATTTTACAACCTTTATTATTCCCATCAAAGAATAATAAAGGTAAAGAAGAAATTGGGCATAGGCAAAAACCAGATGTATGCGATAAGGGACAAGGCGGGCAACGTCATCACTAATATGGACAAGATAGTCAAAGTAGCCGAGGAGTTCTATACAGATCTCTACAGTAGCCAAAGTAGTCAGGACCGTAGTGAGATTGGCGGTAGGGAAAAACAGTCAGACGTTCCACCAGTGACGAAGGACGAGGTCAAGAAAGCACTAGAAACTATGAAAAGGGGGAAATCAGCTGGAGAGGATCAGATAACTACAGATTTGCTGAAGGACGGGGGGGATATCGTGCTAGAAAAACTGGCCACCCTGTATACGCAGTGCCTGGTGTCATCGACGGTACCGGAAGCATGGAAGAATGCAAACATTATCCTCATTCACAAGAAAGGGGACTCTAAGGACCTTAAAAATTACAGACCAATCAGCTTACTGTCTGTTACGTATAAGGTATTTACTAAGGTAATCGCCAATAGAATCAGGACAACCTTAGACTGCAATCAAGCAAAGGATCAAGCAGGGTTTCGGAAATGGTACTCTACTATCGATCATATCCATACCATCAATCAGGTGATAGAAAAATGCTCGGAATATAACCAGCCCTTATACATAGCATTCATTGATTACGAAAAAGCATTTGACTCAGTTGAAACCTCGGCGGTGATGCAGGCATTGCGAAATCAGGGGGTAGACGAGCCGTACGTGAAAGTGCTGGAAGATATATATAGTGGCTGCACAGCAACCATAGTTCTACATAAAGAAAGCAATAAAATTCCCATAAAGAAAGGTGTTAGGCAAGGAGACACAATCTCCCCAGTACTATTCACAGCTTGTTTAGAGGAAGTATTTAGAGACTTGGAATGGGAGCAGTTAGGGATAAGGGTAGATGGAGAATACCTCAGTAATCTGCGATTTGCTGATGACATTGCCTTGCTAAGCAACTCGGGGGATGAACTGCAAATAATGATTGATGACCTAGACAGAAAAAGTAGAATGGTAGGCTTGAAAATCAATATGCAGAAGACTAAGGTAATGTTCAACAGCCTCGGGAAGGAACAGCAGTTTACATTAGGTAGCGAAATACTGGAAATAGTAGGCGAATATGTCTACTTAGGACCGGTAGTAACCGCAGATCCAGACCATGAAAAGGAAATATCAAGAAGAATAAGATTGGGATGGAGCGCATTTGGCAAGCACTCGCAGATTATGACTAGCAGCTTACCGGTATCGCTCAAGAGGAAAGTGTACAACAGTTGCATCTTGCCTGTACTCACCTATGGGACTGAAACGTGGAGGCTAACCAAGAGAGTTCTACTTAAGTTGAGGACAACCCAGAGGGCTATGGAACGAAAAATGGTAGGGGTAACATTAAGAGATAGAAAGCGTGCAGAGTGGGTCAGAGAAATAACTCAAGTTAATGACATTCTAGTGGAAATTAAGAAGAAGAAATGGACATGGGCAGGACATGTAGTGCGAAGAGAGGATAACCGATGGTCGCTGAGGGTAACAAACTGGATTCCAAGGGAAGGAAAGCGTAGCAGGGGGAGGCAGAAAGTTAGGTGGGCGGATGAGATTAAGAAGTTCGCAGGGGTCAAGTGGATGCAGCTAGCACAGAACCGGGTTAAGTGGAGAAATATGGGAGAGGCCTTCGCCCTGCAGTGGGTATAATCAGGCTGATGATGATGATGATGATGATTATTCCCATCAACGTATCGTTATGTCTCAAGTACTGTAACACCTTGCTCATGTAGTCCACAGAAAAGATTTTGTATAACGTAATACGAATTTGTGTAATGTAATGTAATGATTTTGAATGATGGAAATTCACGCAATTCTTGTGACTTAATACGCCAACTGAATGATCCCGAATGAGTAGACGTTCAGTATCATACAGAGTATATGATAACAACGCCAGTTGGGTGAGAGCAGAATGAGACGGGGACATACGGTATTGTATGACTGATGATATCAGGCAACGTATATGATCTCAAAGAGAAATCATTCGACCTTTGTATGATATTGTACAAAAATATCATCTTCATCGTACATATATTGCTCAGCTCATGGACATCAGTCCACTATCATACATTTCTCATACAGTCCTCATACAGTTTTTGCAAAAAGAGACAGGGTCACCATTTGTTTATTTCTTCGAAAAAAGTACTCCAGAACAAGTTATGACGATACGCTTCAGTCATATAATGGTGTTAACTGACATTTTGTGTTTGATTTTTTTAATACAGCCAGAAAAAAATCTCATTTATTGATTTGCGTTTTGTCGTTTGCCACATTTCTGAATATTATGCGACAGTAAGGAATACGCGCGCGTGACACTGCCGTAGCTGCCCACCTGTTTAGAACGCGGCTGTTCGAAAAAGCTGGGCAGCACAGCCAGTACCTAACAGTAATAATACTTTGAGACTGCGAGCGTTGTCCTCTGACATAGATCATGCCGGCTGCACGGGCGCCTCTTCGTCAGGGCTGGAGCTACTTCGGAAATCTGTAGATTCCTTATGTTCACGACGAGATAATAAACGTTTTAGTTCCTGCATTTAAAAGCCACTGATAAATGAACGTGAGAGCTCATCGGTGCTTATGACTAGCAATGCTACTTTCCGCTCTCATTCTGCGCCAGCCCATTGCAGATATTCCGTTGTTGTTCTTGCTCTTCAGCTGAAACTCCCACAGCATTTCCGTGCGTCGCTGCTGCAGAATGTCCGATCACGAGTATGTCATGACGCACTGAGACCGCAGCGCCACAACATATTTTACTCATCCTCACTGCAACCCGAGGCTTCCGAATCGCGGAAAGGACGGCAGGGGCTCGGTTCCGGGAGCCTCGTCGTTTTTTATACTTGGTGCAAATAAATAGCACAGACGACAGCGATTTTTTTTCTTTTTGTCGAGAACCCGGCTGTGTGCTTACGTAACCTGGCACCGTCCTACTGCATGCGCCACGTGTACGTCATATTGGTCAAAATAGGACCCCTGTTTGCAATCGCAGGGTGCGTGGCACTGCTTGTGAAATATGTAGAGAAGCGGCTTTAAGGCCGATGCAGCCGGGCCGCGTAACTAGAAACAAAATGCTTGCACTGCTAACGACATCAACTTCATGAAGAGGATGCTGAACGATCAAGACGACCTATGTGGATCGTGATGGTAAGAAATTTACGCAGTAAAGTTATGCCAAGGATGTAAACATATTACTAAAGCGCAAAAAGAAAGTGATTTGGGCATTTTGCTCCAGAAAAGATGTGCCGCTGTGTAATTATGCTTAAATTTGATTTTAGCGACCTGTCTAGGTCAAATATTTTGTAAAGCGCACTAATATCCTCTGTGCAGCCTATGCATAGAATAACAAATTAAAACAGTCGACACTCGGGCCCATTGCAGTGTGTGAGAAAAAAGGCAACAGACAAGTATAAATAACCAAATTAAGTTTATTTGTTTGCTAAAGTCAAGGCGAGATAAAGTGTTGTCTACAAACGTATTAGAAGGGCTCAACGCTGCTGAACCGAATGTGGAGCGAAAGCATTATCTGCGGGTGACCGAGCGTTCTCCTTCTTCTTTTTCTTCTGTTAGTAGCAGCGCCGGCTCGGGTAGAACGGACATGGCACGCAGTGACGAGCAGTTAGACCTGGCGTAGTATTGCATTCGCAACAAATATGCATGCAAAGTACAATTCTGGCCTCTAAGATTTGGTGCTGAACTGCGGCGATCATCTGGGAGGCTAGTGCTCTTTCCCCTCGCTGTGCTCCACTTTAGCCACCATGGAAGCCCTAAGCATTGTGGGCCGATGCGCCGTCTGGCGCGGAACACTTGGTCAGACATTCAGACAGTTGGGCAGTCAGCGGCACTACTCTTAAGCCTCATTTCAAAAACACTGCTTCTGCTTGCCAATTTATGTGCCAAAATACAGTTTAAGTGAAAAGAGCTGGTGTTGGGAAGAGCAAATTATTGATATCGGATTAAGAGGGGAAGCCCGAATTGTAAGCGCCAATCCGCTGTTGATCTGTGAATATTTATCAGCACATTTGTTTTCAGGCTAGAACAAAAAGCCTGGCATGTGCGTCAGTGGCTACCATGACCGTTGCTGATGCATGACAGAAAATATATTTTCGTTCAATAAGCGAAACGTAGCTTAAGCAACATTTCGGAGCCAGGCGATACCCTGCGTGCCGTAGTGTCCAAATGAATATATTTATTGATACTGCTGTCTTGTTTCTAAGAGCTTGGCAGGGTTGATACAGAAGTAAAAAAAAAACCAAGTATGCAAAATGCAGCGGTAAATACAGAAGGTACATGAAGTCACTTGCGGTGTGCAAACGCAATCACCAGTTTAAATGCGACACAACACGAAAGAGCAGCCATGACAGAAAAAAAGAAATACAATAAGTTCAATCACTGCATACAGACAAATTGGGATTCAAATAATTCCAGCGACCCTTGGGTTACAGTTTGGTTAGTTAGATTGTTCCATTCTTTGATAATTCTAGGAAAACATGAAAGCAAAGCAATTCTTTCTCGCAAGCTTGTGTTGATCTGTTGTTAATTAGCACGTACCTAGCAAACCGCCACCATGATGTTACGGCGTGAACCCTTCACTCAGGACAGGGTAACGTCAGATATGCGAAGTGAGATCTTGATCGCGTTCAGCAGCGCCACTTAAACGTTTTCCACCACCAAAACCCTGTACTACTACGTCGTCTTCGTTCCTCGTCACATTTCTGTCTGAATGCTCAAGGGCCTTTTCACAGATAGAGTTGCACATCTTTTTGTGCAATTACATTTTCAAAATTGTAATTGATTTCATATCACGTCATACGCACACAAACAGAATCATATAGAATCCATTTTAGCCCTCTCGCTGCCAGCGTTTATTTATTGATTAAAATGAAGCAAAAAATGTTCCGTATATAGCCTATGTGTTTTGCATCTGTGTGGTACTTATTGTGCCTGGGTTAGAACCCATTTGGTGATAAGAGTGTTGCGAAACATTCACTAGGCCCAGGAACTCACGGAGCTTGCGTAGGGTAGTGGGTGCTGGAAAGTCGTTAACAGCCTGGACGTGAGAAGGCAATGGACGAATTCCTAGCGCCGAGATGTGGTGGACCAAGAACTCGAGCTCAGAAGAGCCAACAACACATTTCTGGGCATTGACGACCACGACGAAGCCAAACTCTTCGAGGCGTTGAAAGACTTCCCGGAGGTGACTCTCATGGTCCTGTGGAGAACGACTCGCGACGAGGATGTCATCGATGTATGCGAATACCACCGGGAGTGCACGCGTCAGTTCAGCAATGAATCTTTGGAAAGTTTGAGGTGCGTTGCTAGCCCAAATAGCAGGCGCACGTACTCAAGCAATCCGAAGGATGTAGTGATAGCCGTCTTCGGAATATCGGCCGGCTCAACAGGGATTTGGTGATATGCCTTGACAAAGGGATTTGGTGGTACGCCACCATCAATAAAGATCTTGCAGCTTTCCAGATGTCCAGTGAAGTCTTGGATGTGTGGATGGGGACAGCTGTCGTGGACCGTGTGAGCGTTGAGAGCCCGGTAGTCGCCGCACGGACGCCAGTCATCCGGTTCTTTCTTGGCCACAAGATGGAGTGGTGGTGCCCAAGCGCTTGATGAAGGGCGAATAATACCCAGCTGGAGCATGTGGTCTAATTCCCGTTTTGAAATAGCCAGACGCTCACCGAAGAGGCGGCGCGGACAAGCTGCGACAGGTGGACCACGCGTGACAATGTGGTGGGTTATATCGTGCTTGGGTGGCTGATGGAGATTACAATGCCTCGTGACATCGGGAAAGTCTGCGAAGATTTGGGCGTACGGGCATGACGGAATCAGAGTCCGGATGCTAGTGGAAGCGACAGCCGATATAACGCCAGTGATGGAAAGCCGCATCTTGCTGTCGATGAGACGGTGGCGACGCATGCTGACGTTCAGTTCAAAATGCGTCTAGACGTCGGACCCGAGGATGGGTTGATGTACATTAGCGACGATGAAGACCCATCGAAAAGTGCGCCGCAGGCCAATGTCCAGAGTGAGGGATCGGAGACCATACGTTGTGATAGAGGTTGAGTTGGCCGCACGGAGAATAGGTCCATGTGACTTTTTGGAGGACGGCAGTACGCTGACTTCGGCCCCGGTATCGACGAGGAAGCGCAGGCCAGAAATGAGGTCCATGATTACGAAAAGGCGGCCATGTTGATGAGAGAGGTCACACGCCACCGTCAGTGATCTCGCTCCGCGTTTCCCGACCAGTTGCATGTTGGAGTGCAATGGCGGGCGCGGTGCTGGAAAGTTTGGTCATACTAGGAGAGATGCGGACTACGAGGACTGGACGAGTGCGGACCGCTCCGCGAAGACGAACGGCGGCGAGGTGTTGAAAAGAAACCGTGCTGGGCATGAAAGGACGTCCGAAGATCATCGATAGAAGCGGACAGCTGATCGAGTGCGTCTAACCGTGAAATGACGGAGGTCTCCGGTGGAGAAGAGAGGGCAGCGACGGAAGGAGAAGTCGCGTCGTGGACTCGATCAGCGAGCTGGGCGGGCGGTCCAAGGTCAAGTACCCCGCAGCAGCCAAGATGAGGCGGGTGGACTGCGGCAAGCGTCGAAAGAAGAGCTGCCTCCACAGTGCGCCATTCGAGTCGGCGTTGCTTTCGCCCAGGAGCTGCCGCATGCCTAGTAACTATCTGGGAGGGGCGGTGGTCTCCAAGCTCTTCGTAGGTGAGCAGCTGTGGGAGGCGCGCACTCTCGGACACCGTGGTGCGGTCCAGAAGGCCCTGTTTAGTCGCTGGTATGGGGCATTCAACAAGGGTCCAGCGATAGTGTCCGCCACCTCTTGTGTCACTTCAGGAGGCAGGTTAGAAAGTAAATGACGAAACCGAGATGCCTCCTAGGTGATGTGGTGCAGATGGAAGATGGCTTCCACTTGGACGAACCAGATCTGCGGACACTTGGGCCAGGATGTTGGAAGGCGGAGCTGGAGAGCTACGACGTCCCGTTGGCGTAAGGTAGCGTCAGGCGGAAGGTCGCCTGAAGGCGATAATTTGCTAGGGTGTATCATTTCATAGGCCGGAGTCCCCGCTGTTGCGAATTTGCAGGTTCGCAGCGGAGCACCAGAGCAAGATAGCCAGGCTGGCAGGCTTCTGATTCTGATAAGCCCGCGCCGTGCTCGGGCTCCGAGCACGCGGTGTACATCTTTCTTTTCCTCTAACGCGATCTGGTAACGCTGATCTGAGCTCCTCCGCTTTATAGCGCCGGCGGGCGGTATATTATAGAATTGCTTTTATTCTCTGAAGCCCCGTCGCCGATTTTGGCTTCATTTATACCCTCCCTCAAATTGTTGGCTTTGTTTGAATGTGGTGTCTTTGAGATCTATGCGCGAGGCTATGTGGTTGCGACGTGATGACCTTGCCGAATAGTCAACATTTTTTTCTCCCGCTGTCTACAGCGGCGACTAGCTCTATAGCCTATCAAGTAAAAACATTGAGAGCAGTGTACCGAAGAAACATTATCTAATTTTAAACCCATTCATAGTAGCAAAATCCAAATAATTAGCTCAAAAGATAATCAAGTGCATTACTTTTTCGATCAGCACTCCGTGGTTTTAGTTTCTTCTATTTAGAACTCGCGTTCCGAATACTGAAGAAAACGAAGTCTATCGTTGATCGCAACGGAGAACGTGCGCTGTCAGCCTGGACTCAGGGGCATCAACTAGGTTTAGCACCATTTAAGAAGCCGTGTATGCAGATTTTAGGTTGGCTGTGGAATCATCAGGCAGTCGACGTAAGCGCTTCTTGTTCGGTCTCCGGTTGCGCGAATTGTTACTTCTGGTGTAGTGCGCGCGAAGTCCACCACGCTATCACCTGAAAACTGCCGGTTCTTGTCCATGTGAGTGATTGTCCAACGACTCCATTTCCTTTTTGATGTGTGCAGCTACCTACAGCGGTTGACGCTTTCGGGACTAAAGTAAAGGAAACTCATCACTACATCATTCGGCATGCTGAGTATCTCAAGAATACAGACATTTTAAAGCGGTTATTGGATGTGAACATAATGACATCGCATCCTGAGTTGCAGGCTGCAAGTCACCACGAGAACCCTGCATCGCTCTCGAAGACTTCAATGCAGTATCTTAACACACAAAGTATCGATTCCGAGAGTACCGCAAATAACACATTGGTACCAGAGGCCGCCAATTCATCTCCGTTGCTGCTCAAGGTAACCCAAGAGCTCTCTGCCAATCTCGAAGCACCTACGAACGACAACTCTGCTGGTGTGCTTGCTTCACACACAGCATTGGAGCCACCATCACAAAAGAGGCGAAGGAAGAAGGCACTGCAAGAAAATGAACGCGTCAGTGCACACTATTCTGACCTAGAGAATTCAGGGCTGGAGCCTGCGAATGCCCGCTGCGAGCGCCTTGCATCGCTCCGTACTTGTATGCGAAAACGTAGAAGCAGCATTCAGAAACGGAGTTTTGATACAAGCAATATTGCAAGCACCTCAGGGTTACCAGAGGCCGCCAAATCACCCTTGCGTTTACGCAGCATCACACAGAAACACCCCGCCGAGCTCGAGGTACCGGCGCAAGACAGCGCCGCAAGTTTTCCAACGCCGAGCACAGCAGTGGAGGCACCACAACGAACGAGACAAAGGAAGCAGATTCGGCAAAATGAACTCTGCGAAACAAATTCTTCCGACGAAGAAAATGAAGCAAAGACAAAGCTCAAAAAGAGAAAAAAAGTCGGTACACGTAAGCGTGGCGCAAAACGCAAGGCTGCATCCAGTAGGAAGGGCAGGCCTGCTGGGAAAAGGCGCTCCCTCACCTGGAACGCGCGCCAAAACCATTTCATCAGGTACAACGACGTTAAACCGAAGGCTGGAAAAAAGCAGACAGTAAATGAATTGGCTAGCCAGAAAGGGGTGTTTGAAAAAGCCAAAGGCTGGAAAATGATGCACTTAACTACGCAGATAGATGAAGTGGTTAATATCGAGGACACAGTGCAGACGAGGATGTCGGCGCTGCAAAATTTCGTTCATAATGAGTCTCCTGTGATGCAGATGAAGCCGCTCGACTTGGAGGAGGAACGGATACTAAGCAACATCAACGTCCTCACCAATTCCATTGTCCAGCAGAGCAAGATGTTTCAAGACCAGGCGGGTGAAGCCAAGCAGAAGATGCTTAGCATGCTTGAACATAAGCCGCGCATTGTGGAAATTATGGAGAAATATAAGAATAAGCGCTCGCTCAAGACACAAGGGTTGCAGAGAAAACAATAAATGTTGTAAGGCTTGCAAGAAATAAAAGAACAAGCTTCGTCACTGAAACACTTTATGCAGTCGTTCTCTCAGGAGGTAACCTTCGGTTCTCCCGCTGCCTAATGCGGCCTCATTGGTGTTTATTTGATTGCTGGAATTCATCTGATGGGCAGCTGAAGGCCGCTGCGGTAGGTGCCCAGACATTAGGGGTTGTGCGTCTTCTGAAATCGAGAGTTTTAGGTCTATTGCAGAGAGTGAAAAAACATTTTTCTTACGTTTTTCTACTACAAAATTATTTCACTCTTCAGCCCCAGGCCCACCAAAGTATTTACGAAATCTTACAAAAGCATTCAGAAGGTAGATATATTTTTGTGAACAATCAAGGTTCTTCAGGTCGATGTTACTGAGATAAAGCTAACCTGTGAGCAAAGCGCCTCTATTTCTGAGCTCAGGATACAGAACCATATTTATCTTCGATGGCTGGCAGTATGACATGCGATAACGAAAAGGATGACAGATCCCCTCACTTGACCAGCGAATTAATTGGAATTGTAACTGTAAAAAGGAAGCCAACTAGAGGGCAACTCCAAGCTGTCGAGAAAACCTTTGGGCAGCCCAATTTTAGCACAGATGTAAGCTGTGACATAAGCTCTGCAGTGCGTTCAAACCACCGCCCATTCGCATAGCACTTGCCGAATGTGAGATCAGAAATTTCTTGGACCAGTTCTGGGCCCTGGAATAATCTATGTTATGCAATATGGAGAGTTGCGTTAAGCACAAAATTCACAATGATTATCGTGTGTGGGGTAATTGACTAAACTGGTAATAGTGACAAGTGTGGTTATTTGTCTCAAGGGACCGAAAGCAACTAAAGCTTTAGGCCTACAGGAAATATAGAGATAATATAGAGAATAGTGCATCCAGTTTGGTCAGCATCCAAATAATGCAAGAGCGATTGCCCTTTCAGCTAGAATGCACAATCAGCAGGCGCATTCGAAATGCATGGGGGCTTTGCGACGACCTGTTACTAGAGCAACTGCATCGGCGGACTGGGTTTCGTAACAGTGAGCTAGAATATTTTCCATTGAAGTGAGCGGAGAGGGCAGCGCCTTGCTATAGTGGATATAAATATTGTCACGCACTCCCGCGGTCCTGTATTGGAGGAAAAGAAAGCTTGGCGAAATAAGCAGAAGAGGAAGAGGAAGCTGGTTCGGCGCGCTCTGGTGTGCTAATCTCCAGCGCATCCTTGCATCTGTGTAAATAAACCTCGTAACAAATGTGGTGGAGTTTGCGGGCTAAAGATCACAGTGATGTTTGTCTCGTTCGTTGCCAATCTTCGGAGGGGCTGAAGCCTCTCCAAACGTGGTCATTCGGCAGTGGAGAAGCAGAAGACGATGATCTGATGATGGTCAGGAGGAGATATATATTCACAGAAGCAAAATAGTATACATAGGCAAAGTTACAGCAAAAAGTCATACAGACAACTGTAACTTAAAAGAGAATGAAGACTCTCACACAGAGAAGTCACTTTACAGGCCCTTACTTTCCCACCGAGCGTTTCGGTTGAAGCCTAGGGGGTGTAAATACGTGCTAAGCACGGAGCCTCAATCTTGACTGTCGAATATGGTCCGAGGACCGCTTTTTGATACGAGACATCAACAAAGACTCAAGGGCGGTCACCTTAGGTGATCCGCCCCGAAAATGAAGCAGCCAATCAAATTATTTAAAAACATGCGACAACCCCAGTGGGTTGGGAATAATCTCGGACCCAGGTCCTTAATTACGTCAAATAAAAATACAACATTCAAAACACACACTCTTTCCACTCGCCGGTCCCAAAACCCTCTCACACGGCGTTGTCTTTTCTTCCCCTCCCCGGCGTGTCTGCGACGCGACCTTGCAGCTGACGCCTTCTTGGAAGAAACGCCGAGGGGGATCTCGGGACTAGACCACCCAGCCGTCCCGTTCGAGAAAAGGGGGAAAGGGGGGGACAGCACCGTCCCAGAGAACTGTAGCGTCGCCGTTGCTCCCACCCGATGAGCCGCTGCGTGGGGCTAAGTGCCGCACCTATTGTTGCCTTCTACAGGGCATTTAGTGAGCGCTTGGGGCAGGGCGAACGGCTTCGCTAGCGGGCTCTCTCTGCATCGATGTCTGGCGACACAGCGGGAAGCCACCGGGCTGAGTCGCTGCTTGGGAGGCCAAGGTTCGCTCCTATTGTCGCCTTCTGCGGGATGTTTAGTGAGCGCTTGTGGCAGTGCAAAACGGCTTCATTATCGGGGTCTCTCTGCCCCGATGTTTCGCGAACCAGCGGGAGATCACTGGGGGAGCCGGCCGTACAGTGTTTCGTAGAAGCGTGCTGCTGTTGTTCTCTGCCGATATAAGGGCGCGTCTGCTGTCGTTTCCTCGCGACGCCTTTGGGGCGAAAGGACGAAACAAACCAGGCCTCCCGCGCGCCCCGCGAGCCGCGGCTAGCACCCGAGTAGAGGGGAGAAAAGGAGAAAAAAAAACGCTGGCTTCTTCGCCTCGACGCGCGGGGGTTCGACCGCCAGCTTGACTCCATGCGCGAGTCGCTTTTCAATGCGGCCTTACACGTCCCTCCTAAGAGGGTAAATGTACTTGGAATCCGGTCATTTCAGCCTAATACAACAAAGGCCGCAACAACCCGCGAAGAAAACAAAACATGTAAGACACTTCGCACGTGAATGGAACACCAAATGAATCTCTTGACACAAGTGGGTATAACACAAAACAAATCACACATTCGCATCGGCGGACCAGGCAGTGTTCGTGAAAGTCCCGCGCGCGAGCAATTGGATGTCCTCACGCCAAGTTCACGCGCACTCCACCGTTCACATCACACACTGCACCGGGTACGCGGGAACATTCACGCGTCGCCGAAAGGCCATGGCTCAAGCGTGTGCTTGCTCTACGCCCCAAGTCACATTGGGGACATGGGTTAACGCGTCGGCGTTACCATTGCTTGACCCTTTCCTGTGGGTCACCGTCACATTGTAGCGCTGTTGGACCAGCGCCCATCGCGCGAGTTTTGCCCCATTAGGCGTACGAGTAGTGAGATAGGAGAGGGGGGTGTGGTCAGACACCACGTTAATTTCTGCCCCGTACACCCAATGATCAAATTTCTTTAGTGCCCAGATAATGGCGAATGCTTCCTGCTCGATCGTAGACCAGCGGGTCTGCGTTGGCGGGAATCGGTGGCTGGCAAACGCTATCGGCCTTTCCCGTCCCTCGTCTCCCATCTGCGCCAAACAAGCCCCCGCTGCAACGTCGGACGCGTCGGTGAACAGCCAATATGGCCTTTTAATGTCGGGGGTGTTCAGCGATGCAGCTTTGCACAGAGCTGACTTGAGCCTGTCGAGCGCGTTTTGCTCTTCCTGGCTCTACGGAATCGTGTTAGGTATACCTCGCCTCGTCAAAGACGTGAGTGGTGCGGCCACCTCGGCGTATCCTTCAACGTAATCGCGGTAGTAACCACATAAGCCTAGCAGACTCCGTAGCTGCCTCTTTGTTGCGGGGGGCTCGAGCCCACGATTGGCCGATATCTTTTCTGGGTCGGGCCCATGGGTTGCGCCTCCCACTATGTGTCCTAGGTATTCAATGTGGGCCTGTGCGACGTGACACTTTTCCCGGCTCACTTTAAGCTTGGCGTCGCGCAACAAATCAAAAATTATTTCTAAGTGCCGCAAGTGTTCAGTCCACGAGGAAGAGAAAATGGCGTTGTCATCGAGGTATGCAGCCGCATAAGCCTGATGTTTCGAGAGGAGGGTGTTCATTATCCGCTGAAAGGTGGCCGCGGCGTTCTTTAGCCCGAGCGGCATGACGCGCCAAGCATATTGTCCCTCGTGAGTTACGAAGGCGGTCAGATGTTGGCTCTCCGGAGCTACCGGCACCTGCCAGTATCCGCGTCGCAAGTCGATAAGAGTGATATACCTAGCGCGGCCCACCCTCATGATGAGCCCTTTAGGGGGTGACATTGGAAAGGCATCCGTGCGCGTCGCTGCGTTTAAAGCGCGATAGTCAACACACATGCGCACCGATCCATCCTTCTTACCCACGCATACAACGGGATGGGCGCACTCGCTTTCCACCGGATACACCAGCCCGAGATCTAGCAACTCGTTTACCTGGCGGCTCACCTCAGTCCTTAATAACTCCGGCACGCGATATGGGAAAGTGTGTTTGAGCTGGTGGCCTTCGTGCAGCTCTATCATATGTGCCCCAACTCGTGCGACTCCCGGCGTTTCGCTGAACAAATCAGCGTAAGCGGCAAACACCTCCGAGATCTCGAGGCGGTCCTGAGTAGGTAGGTGTGCGAGTTTCTCCGCATCTATCAGACAACCACCACATCTCTCAGGCACAGACTGAGGGGTGTACTCGATTTCACCAAACTCCTCGTCTTCCTTGAAAACTACTCCGACATGGCTGACACGTGCGTAGTGGGGTCGCAGCCTGTTCGCATGCACTATCGCTGTAGCCTTTTTTCCCTTGTCGATTCTGTACGAGTTCTGCCTCTCTTGCGCGGTTACGACGAATGGACCGAGCCATTTGGGGGCCATTTTACTTCCAGGGTCTGTGTCAAAGAGCAATACCTGGTCTCCGACGACAAACGTCTTGCTCCGTGCGCGCCTGTTATACGCCTGCGCGTAACTTGACGTGCGCTCGCCGTCAAACCCGCTATTTCTGCTACTACTTCTAGCTGCTCGCGCAGCCGTCGCAAATACTTCGGGGGTTCTTCCCTGAGTGTGTTCGGGAGGGGTCGCTGGCCTGTCCATGTTCGCTGCAGAATTGCTTGCGGTCCGATAGGGTTTCTACCGAATAAGAGCCGGAACGGCGCCACGCATGTAGTGTCATGGGGGACTTCCCTGTACGCCCAGAGAACGAACGGGACCAGTCTATACCAGTTCTTGGGATCTTTCTCAATAACATGGAACAACATGTTCTTCAAAACGCGGTTCCACCTTTCCACTGTCCCGTTGCTCTCCGGATGCTCAGGAGTCGAAAACCGCGGTGCGCATCCCAGTCTTGCTAACATCTCACGCGTCAGCTGCGCCGTGAAGTTCGTTCCCTGATCTGAACAGACTACCTCAGGTATGCCTGTGCGGCTGAAAATCGTAAGCAAGGCGTCGCATGTTGCCCTAGCGGTTAGGGATCGCAAACAGACTACCTCCGGCCACCGCGTGCACAAGGCAACGAGGCGGAGAGCGTACCTATGACCCCTGCTTGACGGAACATCGAGCGGCCCGATTATATCGACATTTATGACCTGAAACGGATGGTCGGGTCTGGTGAGAGGTGTGATGGGAACCCTATCTTTAATTCGCCTGTCTGAGCGGACTTGACAGCCGTGACATGTCCTGCAGTGTCGCGTTACGTCCCCTTCTAAGCCTGGCCAGAAAAAGCTGTACTTAATTCTGGTCTTTGTCTTCCGTGGCCCTAAATGGCCTCCCCAAAGGGACTCATGCGCAAGGCAGAGTACCTTTTCACGCCTGCCAAGGGGGAGCACAAGCTGCTTCACTTTGCTACCGGAGATCGAGTCCCAGTGATACACCAAGCCGTCTGAAACAAACATACCTGCCTTCCCTGCCTTTGCGTAAGCCCACGCTTTCTTTAAGGTTTCGTCTGATACTTGGTCGGATCTGAATACCTGGCGCTGTTTTAGGGCTGCGTCCGCATCATCCTGGATCGAGATTACATCTTCCTTCTCGCTTTCTTCCAGATCTACTTCACAGGGCTGTTCCGTCGCCACACACTGCTCCCCACTCATTAGTTTGTCTGCCTCAGGCCCCGCCGCTTGCTCCTCGTGTGATGTATAGCTCAGCTTTGCGCTCTGCTCCGCCATGGTGACAGACGCGTTAACTGCTTCAGACAGAGGGCAGGCCTTATTCATAACAAGTGCCTCGTAACGACTGTCTATCTCCGAAAGCAGTTCCCAATCCTCCCTAAAGAGCAAAAAATCCACTCCCTCCGCCAGCTTATCAGAAAGCACGCATACAATTTCTACTGCCTTGGGCCCTGCTATGTGTGCGGTGGGCCGCCTGATGCTTACCGCAAGAGTGACCAGTTTTGCGTTAACCGTCTCCCCAAAAGCCGAAACTAGCTTTGTCGAGCCGGATGGCTCCCGACATATACTTGGCACGAGGCCTTCCCTAACCACGGTTATCTCTCTACCGGTATCAATTATAGCTGTCGCCGGTATCCCTGCGCACTCAATCTCCACCTGCTGTAGCTTCGATTTGCGTACCTCGTGGAATGACTGGGGCGTTTTCATCTCTGCTCCCCAAGAACCCAAACAGCGGCCGAGAGCCATCCCTTCCTTTCAATAAAGGCTTCATTCATTCATTCATTCATCTCTGCTACTAGGGTTGTCTGGGAGGTTACTGACGCCGGTGTTTCGCATGCCTCTACGTTGGCTACAGCTACGTTTTGAGCTCGAGCGCGTTTCTCCTTCTTCTGCACGTTTTGTGAAGCGCGAGGGCATTCCTTGGCTCGGTGGCCAGATGCGCGGCACTCATAACATTGAATTGGCCGTTTGCTATCATTGTTCGCCGCTTGCGGGGTTCCCTTCGGCTTTTCCGCATACACAACAATTTGTTTCGCTGCGCGCCTCTTGCCCTTAGCCTGTTCGAACGTTTGGAGAACGTCGGATATTTCATCCGGTTTTAGCCACCTCTCCTCCTCACGAAGACGCACATACTCTAAGCCCTCAGGGCTCAAGCTACCCTTTATGCGATCTGCGATGATCAATGATACCAGGTCGTCTTTGGTTTCTACGTCCCGTGACCGAAGGTAGTACTGAAAGTACGTCTTAGTGCGCGAGGTGAACTGCGCCCAAGTTTCATCGCGGCGTTTCGTCGCGCGCTCAAAGCGTTCGAGGTATTCTGAGGGGTTAAGCTTCAGCTCCTTTAAAACGGCTGTTTTTACCGACTCGTAGCTGCCACACTCATCGTCCCCGAGGTTACGGAGAAGGTACCTGACACGCTCAGCTAGTGCTGGCATGATTAAGTGAACGCGGCTTTCGTTTGGCACCTTGTACGCCGTGAAAATTCTCTCGACTTCCTCGAACCATAACGGCACGTCCGCGTCACACGGCAGCTTCAGTCCCTTAAGGCCTTCAGCGCATTGGGAGACTGGATCGGGCCCCATTCGACGATGATCGTCAATGTCTGACCTTACAGACGTCTGCCCGCTTTCCGCTATCGCCATTGCAACCGCTGGATCGAGCCCAAGTTTCTGTAACTCTAGGCGTTCCTGTGAAAGGATTTTCAATTTTTACAGCTCAAAATCTAGTTCCATGCGGCGAATTGCAACAGCATGGGATACCGACATCTCCGCTACTTCACGTAGCGCTCCTGCTACAGGCTGAGTTGTCGCTTGCTGCGACTGCTCGCTGTAATCTGTTATATCTCCCCCTGTCTCTCTCTCGCCTACGCTCGCCATCATGCTCCGTATTAAAACCATACGGCACTTTACACTTGAGCCATAGCCACTTCAACAAAGCGCAAGAAATCCCGCTTACCCGTGCTGGTGTCGCCAGTTGGGGCCTCCGTCCCTTGGTGCCGCAGCCTCGTCGGAGTCCTTCCCCAGAACGCTGCCTCTGGTTCGGGGCCTGGATCACCTTGCTGCTTCTGGCTGGACGTGCGGACGCTTGTTGCCTAGTGGGTTCCCTGGGCCTGGGTGCTCTGGGTGATGCTCGTGGTCGCTGCTTGCCGAACCCTGTCGTGCTGCGCCAGTGATCTTTGTTTCGTTCGTTGCCAATCTTCGAAGGGGCGGAAGACTCTCCAAACGTGATCATTAGGCAGTGGAGAAACAGAAGACGATGATCTGATGATGGTCAGGAGGAGATATATATTTACAGAAGTAAAATAGTATACATAGGCAAAGTTACAGCAACAAGTCACACAGACAACTGTAACTTAAAAGAAAATGAAGACTCTCACACAAAGAAGTCACTTTACAGGCCCTTACTTTCCTACCGAGCGTTTCGGTTAAAGCCTAGGGGGTGTAAATACGTGCTAAGCACAGAGCCTCAATCTTGACTGTCGAACATGGTCCGAGGACCGCTTTTTGATACCAGACATCAACAAAGACCCAAGGGCGGTCACCTTAGGTGATCCGCCTCGAAAATGAAGCAGCCAATCAAATTATTTTAAAACATGCCACAACCCCAGTGGGTTGGGAATAATCACGGACCCAGGTCCTTAATTACGACAAATAAAAATACAACATTCAAAACACACACTCT